>BPLR01000978.1:0-141980 GCA_021605095.1 Caerostris extrusa | reverse complement strand
TATGAGGCGTAATGATACCGGTGTTCTAAATATTAATTCCTTTTTATGAAGATTTTTTATCCAAGTTATTTTTCTTGATGATGTTTATTTTTTTATATATGTTAGCTTTTTGAATTAATTTATGAAGTCTGGGATTTTTAAGTGTATTTAATATGCTGTAATAATATTAAGATATATTTTTATGGCATTCAATTACGGTTTTTGTAACCTACTTTTTACGACATGCAAGTGTTTGAATGAGAGAAATTATTTATATTTATAAGTTGTTAAAATTGGATTTATAATGTTTAACAATGCATATCAAACAATATAATTCAATAAATTAGTCTTTGCTTTTTAGATTCAAAATCATATTGTACAGAGTGATTATAACTAAAGAGTCCCACTTTCAAAATGCTGTAAAAATAACCACTCGTCACAATGAGTTGAAATTTGAACTGAAGATACTTGAAGAAGGAGGAAAAGGTACGGTATCAAAAAACAAATTTCAAAGTGTATTAATAGATGGCGCTGTAAGAAAATAATAAAAAATGAATCCGGCCGGCATAAAGAAATGAATCCGGCTGTCAGTGATATTTTGAATCGAAATTACAACGTATTTAGCATGAGAATACATTAGTTGTACATTAAACCCACTATAGTGTTCAATGTTCTTGATTGTTTCGATTTTTTTGACGGAAAAAAAAAATGACTTCCAAGTCATTCAACAGTTGGGACACTGTTAGTGGAAAACCCATCCACGAAGACAAGGCCATACCAAATTGGATAGGAAAAATTGGTGGAACTTTTTGGAACATTTCTTTAATGCCATACCGTTTCCCTTGTTCAAGTATCTTCAGTTCAAATTTGAACTCATTGTGAAGGGTGGTTCTTTTTTACAGTATTTTGAAAGCGGGACTTTAATTATAATCACCCTGTATATTGAAAATAATATAGTGAATATTTTTAAAAATTTATTTCTGGAAAACTACTAGATATGCTTTGAGATATTTCTTTCCCACGTTATAATAGTTTAAGATAAACAAAAATAGATTAGATCTTAATATAATGAAAGCTGTTCAAAATTTTACTAAAGCGAGATATCACAAATATTTTAACAATGCATTAACTGTTCATTTGTTGACATAAATTCTTTTTTTTATGGATTTCATTTATTTTAAATAAAATGTTTATCGTACACAATTTATTCGAAATATTGCTATTTGTTAACTAAAGTTACATATATGCTTTACATAAAACTTGAACAATTTATATTCATTCAAGAAATTGTAAGTAATCGTGAATCAAGACAAATAATTTTCTCGAAAATTCTTGAAAAATTAATGTTAATGCCTATTTGCTTTTGCATAATAAATTAATGCACTTAATGATAAATATTAAAACATTTTACGTTTTTGAGTTGAATTAATTATGTATTATTGTGTTTTGACAGGAGTTTGCGAGTAACGACTTCAAAAACTAAATAAAAATGCTTTTGAAATTGAATAAATTTAAAAGAATCCACATTCTCAACATGTTTTATTCGATATATTAAGAAATATCGCAAGTTATTATGCAAGCAAGATAAATGATGAAACTGGATTAAAATAACGAAATAAACTGACTTATAATCCAGTTTTAAATTTTCACAGCTCATTCTTTCTTTTTTAAAGCCATTTTTAAGAGAAAGGAGAGGAAAGTTGATTACTGAATCACGAAAATGTCTCCCTGAGCACGACTTAATGATTAGTTTTAGGAACTTTCTCTTCATTTTAAAAACACATCTTTTGATGACTTTTGAAATTCTTTTGTCGTTAAATGACTTCCACTAAGTTTTATGGAGTTGGGAAAAATTTACTTTAATTCCTTTCCATGAAATAGAGTCATTAGAAAGTTGAGAGAGAATTCGTAAATCTAACTTTTCTTTAATGGAAAGTATTCAAAATATTATTATTCAATTTGTTTAACCCTTAATTAATAATTTTTTTAAGAATCTAAAGATCATAGCATTATTTATTAAAACATTTTTATAAACTCAACATTTTATTTCATGGATTATGAATTTCAATAATAAGTTATATTTGTGTGAATTTAATTGAGTTTAATTAATTAATTAATTTCGTTGATTAAAACGCAAATGCAGTAATTTCAATAAACATTTAAATCTTTAAATTATTCTAAAGAACTCTGGTGTATTAAATATGTCTTTCGTATGTGTATATGGTCAAAGTTTTCTGTTCTTCCTATCATGTAATATCATAACATGTTTAATGTTTAATTGTTTATTGTTTAATTGTGTCCATAAAAATTTCTATGTTTTGTAAAACGAATTTCAGAGCAGTTTTAAACTGATAATGTTGTATGCTGGTTGGGAAACCAGATTGTAATACTTGGGCTGGGTTAACGGCCAGCTTTATTGACACACGCACACATATAATATTTAACGCATTTAGAAACAGATACTTATAGATTCGTGAAAGGAATCCAGTTCTAAGCCAAAAACCCTATACTCGGCTACGCGCAAAGTACGTGAAAATATACTTCCTCTCCAGGTATTGGTCTGTTGGCCAATTAATGTGCTGAATATATTTCCTGAGTGTGGACTATAAAATAAACGTTTCTCAGCCGAAATTCAAGCTGCTGTACTTACTCAGGGTGAGAGTACTTTCAGAAATTAGAATTGAGGATTGAGGATAAATATATTTTTCTTTCAGAGGAGAGACTGCAGGTCGCCTAAACGTTTCTCAGCGGAAGCGTAGGTTGCGCTGTCCTTCCTCTCGGGTGAGAGTCTACTGATCATTCTCCCGAACTTTACGGGCCGTGTGTAGGAGGAAGCGCGACATCGATCTAAAAGTTTACACTATTTTTAGTAAACAAGTCCATTAAGTCTTTTGATTTTCATACTGGAATTTATTATGAAAAGAATTCATGGGATTGTAAAGTTTAATCCCGAAAAATGGTGGAAAAATATTATTTTAAATTAAAAAAAAAGTTGTTAGTTAATTGTAGTTTTGTTAATTGTTTTAACAGTAATTTATACTTTTTAAACAATAATTTCATATTTTTTAATTTTTCCACGGAGCTCTAACCAGAACAACATCATGCATTCACACATGATAGTTAAACAAGAAACCGAAAAGGTGTTAAAAATAAATAATTAAAAAAATAAATAATTAAAATGAATTAAAATATTATTAACATTTTTTATTATATTATTAATAAAAATAATTAATAATTATTTTATTTTTATTAATTATTTTAAATTATTATTTTTTAAATTAAATAATTAAAAAAAAATTATAATTTAAAAATAATTTTTTTAATAAAAAAAAAATGTAAGCTTTTTTGTCCTGATTTGATCCCAGTTCTGAAATATGTAAAAACTATATAATCCTAAATCGATGTTTTTTAACAAAAATATTAAAATTTTTTTAGTTAAAATAGAAGAATGAAGCGAAAACAAACATAATTTTTTTCTTATTCAGCAAAGCAATAATTAAAAGAAATCCTTAAATAAATATTGAAACAAAATCCGCATAGCAAACAAATCCTTTTTTTTTGGACATCAGTTTTAATTAACATGGTATGAATAAACAACGTTTAATAAATCTAAATGATTTTCTTTTTTTTTATTCGCAAAAACTGGATTAAATGTAAAGATAAAGGAAACGGTAAAATAATTCTCCCACGATATTCGATACGCTAGCAGAATCTAAAAAGAAGAAAAAAAATGGCGCAGAAACGTCTTCTCGACAGAACATGAATATGAACATAATCGCAAACAATTTATCTTCGCTTACATAAAATAAAAAAAAAAAAAAAATATAATAGAAAAGACAATCAAGGGATCATCGATCAATTCTTTATTCTTTTTTTTTTATTCTTTTTTTCTTTTTTTTTTTGTTGTCTGCGATGAACCATGAAAAGGATATGGGAAAGGGTTCAATAAAACTAAAACAAGCTCTTTCTTTTAGCAAACATGTGCTGAAGAACATGGATATTTTCTTTTTTTTTTTTTTTCTTTCATTTTCTTTTTAGTTTGCGTGAGGGAATTTTTTCTTTTTAGTGTTCGAAAAGAATGGAAAAAAATCTATCCACCTAAATGAATTCTATGGGTTTTTGAAACTTAGGTAGCTGAGTATGTTTGCCAAGAAATTTATCCGGAATGAATTTTCTACCATTTGTGGAAAATGGTTTTCCGTTTTAAGCATGGGAAAATATGAAGTAGACAGAAAATTAATGTTCTGCAACTCTATTGAATATTGTATACAGAATAATGATTACATCGATATATGTAAATAAAGATTTTTAAAAATATGTCAGATGTATTAGTATTCTATTATGACAAATTGTAATAAACTAAGTACATAATTTTAATATAAAAAAGCATTTTTTTCATTTTAATAAAGATTAGTATTTATTACATTATTTATTTCAATTTTCTTATATATTTAAGGATATTTTAAATAGATAAGAAGGAAGGATATTTTAAATTGATAATTAATTAATATATTATTGTCATTATATTTTTATTATTGTTATCAATATATCTATAATTAATATATGTTATTATTAATATTAATAATAATTTAATTGTCTGCATTATATCAGATATATTGATAAATACAAATTGAAATTGAAAACAATGTAGTTAGACCATATTATTAATAAATATACTGTTGTCAGATATCTTAGTATTTAATTATGATAAATTGTAGTAACATAATAATAATGTAATACATAATTTTAATATAAAAAACTTAATAGATTTTTTTTTTTCATTTTAATAAAAATTAGTATTTATTACATTATTTATTAAAATTTTGTTTATTATATGAAAGAAAGGATATTTTAAATAGATGAAATTAATTAATATATTATTATTACTGTTGTTATTAATATAAATAATTAATATATTGTTATTATTGATATATATTATTCAATTGTATTTATCATGGATGAATACAATTGAACTTGAAAACAATGTAGTTAGATCATATTACTGCTGAATATAGAGTTGTCAGGTATCTTAGTATACTACTATGATAAATTGTAATAATTTATTACATTTTATGATTTTAATAAAAAAACATAATATTTTTTATTTTAATTAAGGCTAGTATTTATTACATTATTTCTTTAAAATTGTTTATTATGTGGAAGGAAGGATATTTTAAATAGAATAAATGAATTTATTTATTATGCATGAATGCATTTAAATTGGAAAGCAAAGTAATTAGATCATATAATTGATGAATTTAAAGTTTTATTATTGATAAATATACAGTTGTCAGATATATTAGTATTCTATTACGATGAATTGTAATAAATTATGTACATAGTTTTATTATTAAAAACCTATAATTTTTTTATTCTAATGAAGATTATTATTTATTACATAATTTCTTTGAACTTTGTTTATTATATAGAAAGAAGAATATTTCAAATAGAAGAAATTAATAACTTTATAATGGATAAATGCAATTAAATTGGAATTTTAATGTAGTTAAATTATATTATTGATGAATATACAGTTTTATTATTGATAAATAAACAGTTGTCAGATATCTTAGTATTCTATTATGATAAATTGCAATAAAATGTGTACGTAATTTTAATATAAAAAAACCCCAATAATTTATATTTATTTTAATGAATATTAGTATTTATTATATTATTTTTTAAATTTTGTTTATTATGTATGTAAGAATATTTTAAATAGAAAAAAAATTAATTAATTTACCATGGATAAATGCAATTAAATTTGAAAAAAATGTGGTTAGATCATATTATTGACAAATATACTATTTATTTGTTCGTGTTAAGTTGCGTAAATCAATACATTTATTCAATATGCAAATGAAAATCCCTACAATTTATTTTAAAGTTCTATCTGAATTGCTGTTATCTTTTTTTTTGTAAAATCTTAAGTATCAAACATTTTTTAAAATGAAACACATTTTTTTCTTGTCTAGTTAAAGATTTAGAATTTTTTTGTCTTGATCGCACACAAATATTTGAAAAAGTAAAGTGTGAATAAATAACTAACTAATCATTAAAAATGAATGTAAAGTTATATTTGGAAAAAAAATAAAATACGAAATAAAAAAAATCCTCGAGAATTCTTAAAAGATACTTAAAGTCTTATGTGCTTAAATCTTCTCTATCAATTTATCAAAAGAAATTGACATGCATTTATTTTCTGCGTTAATTTCTTAAAACTCCGTCTTTAAAGATGTCTTTTTACACAACAGTGTCATTTAAATTTTGCATTAAAAATACTCTTAAGTTAAAAAAAAAAAAAAAAAAAAATCCAAGTTTTATTAAAGAAGGAAAAAAAAAAAATTCGTTCTTCCAAGATCTCTAACTTAATAACAAAAGATCCATAAGCAATGTTAAGAATGGAAATTTGAAGAACGACCATATTTTTTTTTGTTCTAAAAATCTCTGCAATTCTGCTTTTACATGCAGGTTTTTAGAAACAATGGAGTATTCATAAAAAAAAAAAAAAAAAAAACTCATGGAAATCGATATTGGAAAATCTCAGCAGTTCCTATTGTCTGTGGTTTCGTATGTCGATATTTCTTTTGTGAAACCCACGAATCCGAAGTGGAAAAAAAAAAAATGGCGGAGTGCGTATTGGAGTGCATTTCCATTTTAAGTTTTTGTCTTTGGGGCGTAGAATCTTTTATTGTTTTGATAGAGAACAATTCCAGACCGTGCAGAATTTTGGTTGGGAGTTATAATTTGTTTTCTAGCGAAGGCACGCATTCGTTGGCTCTGTGAGATTAAAATGGAGTTTACAGCCGAAAGAATATTTTTCTTAAAGGTATAAGTTTAGAATTTATGAAATTCAAGGAATATTTTACATTTTTTTTATCAATATTCCCCCAAAAATATCATATTTTATCTCCTTTATTCTAAATTTTTAGATTGTTTCTCTAAATGTGTAGGAATTTTTCTGCATTTTTTAATATAATTACTAGATATCTATTCGGTTTTATTTTAAATATCTATTCGGCATTATATATTCTTTCCTTTCTGTTTTTAAAGATTATGTATGCTAATAGCTAGAAAGACTTTTCCATATATTGTTAATATTTCTGGATTTTGGCACTATGGAAAACATTTATAACCTACAACCAATCAGTGGCAATTCTAAAAGAATTAAAAAAAAATTCAAATTTTTTTATCTATATTCAAAAAATATACCATATTTTTCCTCGATATTCTAAATTTTAGATTGTTTCTCCAAATGCGTAGGAATTTATTGGCATTTTTAAATATAATTATTAGATATCTGTTCGGTTTTGCTCTAAATATCTATTCGAACATCATATATCCTTTCATTTCTGTTTTTAAAGATTATGTATGAAATAACTAGAAAGAGTTTTCCATATATTGTTTAAACTTCTGGATTTTGTCACCATAGAAGTGCCATTACTGCAAGACCCACCGGATGGTGGGCCTCCTTCTAATGTTATGGTTTCTTCTCATTTCATTACTTTTTCTTTTTATTTTTTGTTAATTATATATTTCTAGATATAAATGTGGTGCATAAAGTACTAGTGGACATTGACCTAAAGCAACGCTTCTCCAACATCAGAATAAAAGTGTGTATTGCTCCGCAGCCAAAGTACTTTGTTTAAACCACCCAGAACTCCTTTTGCCACTATAGAAAGTATAGAAAGTTGGGCACTATGGTACCCAACAGCCAATCAGAGCAATTCTAAAAGATTTTATGAATAATGAAAAATATAAACATTCACAGGGAAAAAAACCCCAAATTCAAATATGGAAAAGAAATACAAATCTGAATTTTTTTGTAACGTATTGCCAGAAATAATAATAATTATCTTATGCCAAATTGTTGTATTTCAAAACAATTTACAATACTTAATAACGAGTGAGTGATATTCCAAAAGATTTAAGTTTTGAAAGAAATATGGTGTAGAAGGCGCTTTTCTTTTGTTTTGTTTGCAGGATTATCATTCGTAGAAATTATCAGATGAATATGGCAACGGCTTCAAAATAATTTGCAAATATAATATTTTTAAGTGTTAAAATAATGTAAAAATGCCTAAGCATACATGGAGATGATAGCGAAAGGATTTTTATTTTAACAAAAATCGAACTTTGTCGCTTATTTTAGACTTATAACATAGTCTGGGTTAAGTCTTTTTACATTAATAAATGTGATAGCAATTGTCCTTAACGTCTGTTTTACCATTGTGAAACATTCCTAAACGCTTTGAACAAACACAATTCGGTTTAACTTTATAACGATTTCTGTTATGTTGATAAATGTTGCTATTGTTCGTTTGGCTGAAACAAGTTGTCATTGTTACTCACTGTTACATTATAACTTAAAATGATTATAAAGTACAGAAAATATTGACTATCATAGCTACCATCATACTGTCAGTGTGCAGTACTTTTTACCTAACAGTGATAAAATATATTAGATTTTCCAATATATATCGGTGTTTTCAAAAAATGAGTTATGTTTACAATTCTGTTTTCTAAACGCCAAGATAAATTATAACCAACTTCATCAACTAAAATGCATTTAAAAATCAGTAGACTTAATGATTATGCATATTATTATACTTTTTATCTATAATTTCATTAAGTATCTTATTTTGGATGTTACGAAATGATTTGAAGTTAATTTTCAACAAAATTATTACTCAAATGTAAAAGTTTTAAAAGGGTATTATAATAATGGAATAAATTGAAAATTTTCAAACTTCTTTATTCCTGTCATTTATAATGAGTTTTTTACATTAATAAATTGTTTTCAAATTATAAAGCAAAATTTTCTGTTGTGTATTTTATCCAAAATTCATTTTGTACTTAAAATCACTGTTTTTATAATTGTTTTTGGGGTCAAAGTACGTTGTTGCTTATTACTCATTTTTGTAATAAAGCAACAGCAAAAATCAAAAATCAAGCAGTATATAATTTTTATGAATTAACAAAATAGAATTAACCACGCTGATCAACCGTGATGTTAATCATAAATGAAAGTATGTTAATGAAAAGAAAAAAAAAATGAAAGAAAAAAAATCAACAAATCAAAAAGAAAATTACAGCAACAACGAAAGAAAAAAAACAGAATAGAAAAAAACAACAACCACTAAATGTTTTCATAAAGTAAAAACATAAAATACAGCATAACAAAAATAATTAGCATTTCATTTGATTTTCTGTAGTTTTATTTATGTTTTCAGAATTTTACATGTACACTGTTACGAATAACAAAAACATCTAATTAGTTTTTTACACTTGTCAAGAGAAATTTCATCTCATATGCTAATATTGTTTACATTCTCTTGATTTTGATTTTTAAGAACTGAATTAAAAATGAATATTTATGCAGCGTCATTATATCACCATTTTAGATGAAGTTGTTTACAATAATGATATGCAGCATTCAAGCATAAATTAGAGACATCTTTTTGTCAAAATGAATTAATTTGTGACAATAATTATACGTTTAAAAAATGAACTGTTTACCTATTCGAATATTTTAAAATAATGGAAATCATTAAATTAACAGAAATGTTTATCAATACACGATGTACCCAAATTAGAATTTGTAAATATTTGGGAATTTAAATGCAATGAAAAAGAATTTCAAACGAAAATAATAATTAAATCATATTATCAAAACATATTATTTCCGAGAATTAGTTTATAACTACTCCTAATAAGAATTTAACTTAATTACTATAAAATCTTTTAAAAATTCCTATATTATTTTCATCGCACTATAATTAAACAAATCAATATAAATTTAACATTGAAAGGTATTGAAAATTAGATTGAAAATTGAATTAATTTTTTTAAAGATTTTAATAATGATTTCGATTTTAAATACAATATCTTAAATTTCTATGGTTTCTGTGCAATAATAATTTAAAATAAAATAAATTAGTATTTTTTTTTAATAAATTAACTTGTGTTTCTTTCTTTATTGATTTTTACATTCCATTTTGGATTTTTTTATAGTAGGAGATTTCGATTAAATTGAAATTTAAATTGTGTTTGGAGTATTAAATTAATTTAAATAATTTTTCTTTTATAATTGGATAGAAATAAATAAATAATAATAATAATGGATAGATTTTTCAAATTGGATTATTATTATTATATCTTTTTTTTGAAGAATTTTAACTATTCCTTCTTCGCCAATTAATTTGTAGCTTTGAAAAATTTATAATTTGTAATGCACCAAAAAAAAAAAGGAATAATTAAAAATATACTTCGTGTTACTATTCGCCTTAAAATGTTTAAAGATGACTTAGTAATTTGCCAAAAAGTATTTATATATTTTTTGTTAGTGTTAAAAATATATATTTATCGTTATTAAAAATATAATCGTTTCTAAATTATAATTATTTTTTACTAATCATAATTTAATTAATTAAAAATAAATATTTTATTTTATAATTTTTGAATTAATCTTGTATTTTTTTCTACTGATACCAATTTCAATGAAACATTTTTTTGAACATAATGGCCACATTATTCGAAATGAGGAGTTGATTTATTATATTTTTAAGGCGTAAAACAAAAATAAAAAATTTAGCTATAATTTTTAAAATATAAAACATACCTGATGGTATTTGTAGAGGCGGTTTGCAAGGGCAAAACATAGGTTCACTTTTTGTGGTTTGAAATGCAGTTATAAATAATAAAATTAAAATCATTTTGGCATCAGAACATGTAGTTAACGATTAGAGAAAAGGTCGTTTTACGAATTTTTGTAGAGCATTTAAAATAAAATCTCTCTCTATATATACATTTTAGGATGGAATTTTAATTAAAAAATTCCAGAGTATATTGATGGAAATTGATATTTTATGTCAAAAAACAGACATCTGTTACAGACAGTAATATTCAATGTCAAAAATGATTGATAAATGATTACAGAATAAATCTACGTAACTTTGTTAAAAATGAAAAATTGAATGTTACATATCTGTGAGAAACTTATCAAAGAATATTAAATAAAAAGCCTTCATAATTGTTTGATATGACATTTTAAAATTTCAATAACTATTATTAATATTCAACCAAAATAATTTCAATGAAAATTATTCAAACTAGTATCAATTAAATATTATATCAGATGGATTAAAAATTATTACATAACATTGATTAAAAGTTATTAAAAATTAAAAATGCAGTTACACTGTTTCTGGGATAAGAGTGTATTCTGAAATTTTTTTTAAAAATTCATACAAATAAGAGTTAGATTATTTTTATTTTTAATGTTTACTTAATGTAATGGATATCATTTACAATTCCAAATTACAGTTGTTAAAAAATTAATTATGTATCAAGTTGGTCACAGTTATTATGATAATGGTTACTATAATAAACATAAACATTTTTAAAAATTGATATTAGAAGCAAAAAATAAATAATTAAAAAAAAATGCTGTAAAACATTTAATGCAAATGTCAAAGCTACAATTAACATGTTTGTTAAAAATTCGTTTCATTTTATATCCTCTAGCAATATATTTTTGATAAATGGACTATTTTGAAAATAATACTTTTGAAATATTTTAGCTTATTAATTCATTTATATTCATAGTTAAGTATTAGATTTAATTATCTCAAAACTTAAAACAAAATATTATGGCTGTTAACTTTTTATATCTTTTTATATTACATTTATTTTATTTCACAATGATAAATTTCAGACAACTTTTTTTTTTTTTTTGCTTTTCATAAACAATAAGGAATTATTACGATTATCTAAATTTACGCAATAAGTTATTTTAAAGATTCTATGCGTAATTTTTACAAAATATTTTTCTTAAATAGGCATCTTTTTAAATTCTATTAATTTTTCAAATAAAAATAAATGATTTTATAATTTAAATACATGTATACATATTTTCAAGTCATAATATAATTTTAGTTGTAAATCTTCATAACTTCAAGCAGTCTGAACTCTTTAGTTGAAAAACTAAAATTTTTTATCCAGCAAAAACGTTTAATAAGTGGGTACAGAAATAAGTTTTCATGAAAGTATACTTCTTCTTCATTGGCGCAACAGCCCATGGTGGGCCAAGGCCGTCTGCCCACTCGCAGGTTTCCACATAGGAGATGATCTCTTTTTACAGGGTAGGGTTGTCTGTTTGTCACTCTACGGTCATTTGTGCACATATTTAGCCACTTAGACCGGGTCCTATAGTTTAACGTGGATTCCGAACCACCAGCAAACATCCATGCCACCATCAGGATTCGAATCTGATGCCTATGGTACCAAAGGCCAGAGCGCATGACAATTGACCATCAGGCCGCTGGTAGGGTTGTCATTCGTGAGCCCAAAGCTTTGCAGTCATATTAGATCAGGATCCACGGTTTAGTGTAGATTCTGAATCCCTACAAACATCCATGCCTTCGCCTGGGACTCGAACCTGAAGACTGTGGCACAGCGCTATCTACATTTATGAGCATATTCTTTTTTTGTCAAATTTGCTCCAAAATGCAAATAAAAAATAGTGAATAATTTAAATAAATAAATAATTTTTATAGATGAGTAAATAATTTTTATTGCCATGCTTATTTCCATGAATCTCTTGTACATTTTCTTTTTAGATTTCTTTTGAATTATACATATAAAATACATTTGCTTTATTTAATCAGATAATTAGTTACGATTGCCAACTTTCTGTGAGTCTTTGTTAAAAATAAACGCAGAAAATTCAATTAAAAGAAGCAAAATGGTTTAAAAAAATGAAAAGATATTAAATATGAATAGCTTTCCTTTCAATTCATGAATATCTTTCTTTCAAATTATTTTCCTTTCAATTTCCCATTGAATGAGTATTTACGACTTTCCTTTATTTACATCTTAAATTCTAAAGCACCTTCAATTTTTTTAAATTGCAGATTTCTTTTACGACTACAAAGTTTAAAAATAACTAATTTTTATTATTTCATATTATCAGGATTACTAATTACAAGAATCTTTTTAGCAATAAAAATTGATTAGAGTATTGTTATCCTAAATGATGGGAATTAATGTAGAGTATTGTTATTCTAAATGATGGGAATTAATGTAGAAGTATTGTTATCTAAATGATGGGAATTAATGTAGAATATTGTTATTCTAAATGATGCCTTTTACTAATGAGTCCCAAAAGTAAGACCCATTTTCAATTTAAAATTCCCGGGCCTTATGGAATTTAATTTTTTTTTCTTTTAGGTTACTGGCACTGTCCTTGATATTTCTGAATTTGGACTCAAAATATTCACTAGTGTTTGAGTTACGCTTGGTTCTGTGAGACGATAAAACTGATTCCGGCGATTTTGAAATGTCTGAATTCATTGAGCAAAAATTTGCATTCAATATTGTTTGTGGAAACGTACAGAATGCTGCAAAAGGCATTCAGTGAGCATTCCTATATCGAAAAGTAATGTTTACAAGTGGTATAAACAGTGCAAAGAAGGCGGATAACGCATTGAAGACGAAGAGCCCTCTGGTCGACCCTCAACCTCAACTGACGAAGCTACGTCCAAAAATTAAAGATTTGGTGCTAGCAAACCGTCGATTTACAATTAGAGACCTTTTGCTGATGATGTTGGAATTTCAAAAGGATTTGTCAATTCCATTTTGGGCCTCAAACGCGTCAAATCTCGATGGGTACCGAAAACACTCAATGAGCCAGCTCACACTGCATTGATTCTTCGTGACTCTTTTCGTCAAAGATGAAACCCATATAGTTCCACAATCACCGTATTCACACCATGGGACTTCTGGCCATTCCTAAACTCAAAAACCACTCCGATGACACCGTTTTGAGTCGAATGAAGAGATTCAACGTGAATCACCGCTCGCTTTGAAGGCTATCCTTGCTGGTGACTTTTCAGCATGCATTGACGATTGGAAAAAAGTTGGCATAAGTGCATTGCGTCCGGAGGGGATTAGTTTGAAGGCGATGAAATAAAGTTGGAAGAATAAATAAAGCGCTTTTGAAAAAAATTCGTCTTACTTTTGCACAGTAGTTAGTGCCTTTAATTTGTTTTTAATTACAGTTTTTTTGTACTATAACACGACTTTAAAAATAACTAATTTATATTATTTTAAAATATTATTAGGATTATTTATTATTAGAGCCTTTTTTTTAGCAATAAAAATTGATTAGAGTATTGTTATCCAAAATGATAGGAACTGCATTTTCTCTAATACTGATTGGAAAAAGTCGAAAACAACAATCCCATAATATCGAATTCTCAACCTAATAAACACTGCCAATTTATTGTGCCATGCAAGGAAAAAAAACCCTTCAACTTTTTTTTTAGTTGTTGTTAAATAATACTTTTCTACGACATTCAACTTTTATGTTCTCGTAAAGGTAATTATGTTGCTTTTCCGTGATGAAAAAGAAAGTTTTAGTTTTCTTCGTTTTCCCTGTTTTTGTCATCTTTCATTTTCTGAGTTACAAACCGGTCACGAATCTTGGAACCATGGGAAAACAACACTTGGCGTGCTAGTAAAGGTCGCCATGGCGATAACTTGGCAGTTCCCAGAGTTGGTTTGGATGTTGCAAACCTAATAAAAAAATAACAAGGGTGGATGGTTTAACTCGCAGTTCGCGTGTAAAAACAGTTTGCCGTGTGGGTTTTCAAAATATACAAGTCGTATTATTGCTCTGTTGTTTGTCACAGTTTTTTTTAGAGCCCCTTGGAAAGTTCTTTACTATATTTTTAAGTTTATAATTCATTCATTTCTTAAGAAAGAAATGATTTGATCATAGCTAAGAATATTATTTTCGGCTTATACACAGCAAATTTAACAATGTGAAAAATATAGAAATAATAATTTTTTTTTTTTTAAATTATCTTTTTGGCTGTGTGAAATAAGATTAATCCACTTTAAGCTGTAGGTCCCGGTCTTATATGACTGTTGAGCATTGGGCGTAGAGCTGACAACCCTACCCCGTAAAAAAAAAATCATCTCTCGTCTAGAAATCTACCAGTAGGTAGACGGTCTTGTCCCACACTGGGCTGTTGCTCCAATGATGATGATGATGGAATAATATTAGTTTAAACAACCTAAAAAATACAGGGTGATTATAATTAAAGTCCCACTTTCAAAATGCTGTAAAAGAACTACTCGTCAGACTAAGTTCAAATTTGAACTGAAGATACTTGAAGAAGGGGGAAACGGTAAAACATTAAAAAAAGTTCCACCGATTTTTCCCATCCAATTTGGTATGGCCTTGGGAGGTGGATGGACTTTCCACTAACAGCGTCACAACTGTTGAATGATTGGAAGTAATTTTTTCCGTCAAAAACCGAAACAGTCTAATAAAGGCAACACTACAGCACATTGAACACTACAGTTGGTTTAATGTGCAACTCATGCCAAATACATTGTCATTTCGATTCAAAATATCACTGGCAGCCGAATTCACTTTCTTTAGATCGCTTTGAGTGCCATCTATTAATACACTTAGGAATTTTTGATGCTGCACCGTTTCCTTCTTCAAGTATCTTCAGTTCAAATTTGAATTCATTGTGACGAGTGACTTTTTTTTTTTACAGCATTTTGAAAGTAGGATTTTAATTATAATCACCTTGTATATCAATATTATATCACTTATAATTGTCATCAATTTTCACCATATTTTGAAGGCAATAACTGCAACAGATGCCTTCAGAGAAACCTGAGCTTTCCTTTTTATCTTATTATAATGAGAAAAAAAAAATAAAACGTTCCCGTTAGATTAACTAATCAGATTTGAGAAAAAGAATAAAAAATTATCTAAACTCTCAACAGAAAAAAAGAAATTCGTACTCATAAATTAAAAATCAAACCTGCCATTTATTTTTAATCCAAATCTAATTTTTTTTAAATAATAAAGACTTAAGTCGTTCACCACTAATGATTTATGAATTCATTTATTTTTTACTCATGTTATTGTATTTCGTTAAAATTAATTTTTATTTTTCAAAATGTAAAAAAAAAAAATAGTTCTTTTCGTCAACATGAAAAAAAAAAAAAATAATAATTTTCCTTAAATGGATAAATCATTTACATAACTTTATTTTGTTCAGTGTCAGTTATGACATTTAAGGCCTTTTTAATCGTTTAATTCATCAAAAATTAAAAAAAAAGATTTTTGCTTTAAATATTTAATTTTAAACGCTTGAAAAATATTCCTAATATTGTTTGTCACATTAATATCATTTGTCATTACTTTACGTTAAATTGACTCAAACAAATATATTTATTATGCTTTTTTTTTTTCTTATTCATTTTCAAATTAATGTATAAAATACAGTCTGTGCTATTTCTGAAAAATTTTACTGACTTATTTTTGCGAACTATACGTAATTTTTTTTTTATCATATTACATATATTCAGAAAATCCCAATTTCTTTAAATAATTGAATAAAATGAATATATGAGGAAAATGTTGAATTTTCCTCATATATATAATAATGTTAATTATAATCACTCTGTATTAAACAGTGAAAAGTTGTGTATATTACATATACTTTACGAATATACCCATAATGTTTCTTAGATAATAGCTTTCACATTTTTTAATGCCATTTTAAGTTAATTTAATATTTTTTTTTGTATTTTAAATTCAAAGTTTATTCATTTGAATTTAGATATTTTTCTTGTAAAAAAATTGCGAAAATATTGAATTCCATAAAATAATATTAAAAAAATATTGAGGAAGTTCTACAACTGGATGTACGAGAATAAATTCTGTTATATTAGATACACTAGAAAATGTTCCACAAATAACTCTACGTGTGAACAGTCGACTGTAATTGATTTGTCTGATACCACTGTAGTAACTGTCCATAATATAATTAAATTAATCATTTGCATAATTATCAATAATTTACTGATGCATTTGTGTTGAATATTAATCTGTTGGGGAGTTTCCAATCATTAAACATCCTCTATAGGTATGTTTTAATTGATGAGCCAATCAGAACGAGCATTTTTCCCAGCTGTAGCAGTTCGTTCCCTGGAGAAAGGAATGTATATTCTTTAATAAATCTATAATAACAATTTATCATTCAAATCCGATAGCAGATAAACAGTTTCATGAATATTTATATTACATGTAATTAGTGTTTTGTACTAATGAGAACGACTTGTCTCACAAATCTGATAGCAGATAATCAATGCCATGGCCAATGAGACCGCATGAAATTCGATATTGTCTGTTAGACCTTCATAGATCGAAAGAATTATAGATAGAATATGGAATACGCCACGAGTTGTTGCATCGTTATAAATATAGACCATGGGCTGAGGAAGTGTCGACTCCATCAAGAAGTGAAGTAATCTGGCGCCCCTTTTGACGGATTTTCTTAAAGGGAGGTTTTTGGAGATGAAAGGAGGGAGTTCTGTGACGAATCGACAAAGAGTGTTATCTTTTCTCTGAAAGTGATGATTGAACAGGCCGGAGTTTACGCCTGTTTTCAAAGTGAACCCTTTGTAGTTTTGTGTACCACGCTGTGTGATAATTAAAGTCTGCAGCAGACCGGCTCCATTAGATTCGTAGTAGACTCGACAACTCTGAAAATCTCCGTTTCTTGGAGTGAACTGTACTTGTGAACTTGTAATTCTTTTTTTTTTTTTTTTTTTTAATTTTTGTAAGCAGAGTTCTGTATTTATGTATATAATGCTTGTAAGTAAAAATTAAATTGTTCGCATGAATCTGAAAGAGCCTTGTTCTTAAAGCCGTTATAGGCCGAGACGTTACAAATTGTTAAGATCTATTTTATTCTGTAAATAATGAAATGGTTTTTAATTGAATAAATATATGATGTTGTTGAAATATATGATAATAATGTGATGTTGTTCTAAATCTTGTAGAAAAGATAGATTATATTAAGTTAACGAAAGTGACTTGCATAGTAAGCAAAGAGCCATAGATGAAAGAAATGCACTGTCTATTAAATAGACGAAAAACAATATATTGAATTTATAAATAAAATATTAGTAAAATATAAAGTATAATAATACTTTTTTTTTCATATTCAGTGCAATTTTTTTTATATAATAATTACCAATATGACAAGATTAAATCCGCTTCCAATAAAACCACGCGAAAGAAACAAAACCAATCGAAAATGATTGATTCTGCTACATAATAAATGAAAATAAAGAAGAAGAAGAGGCTAGATCTTCTAACAAAGAGCAAATAAATTAAGTTCTCTCGATTCTGCAGCAGAAATCCTCTTCCATTATTTGGGTGATTGATCTTCATGATAACTCTATTGGTGCTTTCGAGGATGGGCGATGGGGATACTTTCAACAACAACATGATATCTGTTGGATGATTAGGCTGCGTTCTTGAATGGGACCATCAGTGGAAAATTTTCTTTAATGTCGGTGGTGTCCAATAATAATGATAGATCGCTCTGGTGAACCATATATTGCTCAGTGTTTGTGGTGGATGTAGCCGTAATGGAGTTTTTATTTCTGCTCAATTAATGAAAAATACAACGTTTCCACGTTACAGATGTGCTATTCGAATAAATAATATATTCGAAAAAATATTTTGAATCATATATATTCTTTTAATTTTTTTCTATAATGGATGGATTATTAAATATAAGAAAATAATGTTTAATATACACTGGTGTCCAAAAGTTAAGCAAAATTGATAATTACGTGAATAAAGAAGGAACTGTAAATCAGAATGGCGGGAAACGTGATATGCGAGTGTAAAATGGTTATAAAATAAGAAAGCAAATCTAAAGAACGATAATAATTAATTTTATTATCAAAGTAGCAGTTTGAAAAAAACTGAGCATAGCAAGGGTTCACACTTTAAAGAAAAAAATGAAAGAAAACATTAAATCAAATACTGATGCTGCAGTTTAATAAGGCGTGTGGTCACCTCTGACAGCCAGGCACGCTGCACAGCGATTTACCATACTTGCTATGAGATGATGAATGAGTTGTGGGCTCAAAAGGTTCCAAGGTTCTTGGAAAGTTCTCTTCAGTTCTGTAACGGAGCTTGGTGGGTGCGAAAGGGCTGTCTCCCGAGCATATCCCATACATGCTCCATAGGATTTAAAACAGGGGAGTTCGCAGGCCACGACATGAGCTGGATGTTTTCCGTTTCAAGCAAGTCATCAACCAGCACCGATCGGTGACATGGCGCATTATCATCCATGAATATGAAGTCAGGACCGACAGCACCTCGAAACAAGCGAACAAGCGGCTCAAGAACTTCATCTCTGTATCTTTGACCAGTCACAGACCCCGTGACAAAGAAATGGAGGTCTGTGCGGCCGTCCATCATGATGCCTGCCCATACCATTACTCCCCTTGATGGAAAATGATGTCTTTCCGTTATGTTTCTTGGTTCAAAACGTGTTCCACGTTCTCTCCATATCGTTACCCGACGAGAATCACTACTCAGACTAAACCGGGACTCGTCACTGAACATCACATTGGCCCACACTCTCTCCCACACTCCAATGTTGATGTTTCAAACTCCAGTTTAAACGAGCGCGTTTATGCGCAGACGTGAGGGGAATGCAAACTGCTGTTCTTCTGGCATACAGGCCAGCATGATTGAGTCTCCTGTAAACAGTTTGTCTCGAAATTCATATTCCTGTGGCGACTGTGAGCGCCGAACCCAGTGCTCTGGCAGTACTGCCCCTCTGACGCCGCGCACTTATTACCAGATATCGGTCTTGGCTAGGGGTTGTGACTCTTGGTCGACCTGATACTGGTTGTCGGGTAACATCTCCCGTTTTTGAAACCTCTGCCCCAGTCTTGAGATCACAGACTGGTCCACATTCAAAATTCGAGATACTTCGGTTTGTGATCGTCCGGATTCCAGCATTCCAACGATTCTTCCATTCGCAAACATGTCCAATTGGCGTCTTTGCGCCATCATTCACCTTGTTTGATGGTTAACAACGTTCCTTCGCACAGCAGTTGCATGAAACTTGTCTGAACTGCCTATGCTGCGTGAATCGGTTTCTCTGCGTTCCGACATGCGCAGGTGTTTTGCGAAAGGACGTAGTCGACTGAAAAGTTTTGCATAAACCCAATGTTTCGTCTTCACCCAATTAATATCAGCAAGAAATTTGGAATAATTTTACGAATATTTACTCCATGTTTTTCGCATTTTACGATTTATGCTTAACTTTTGGACACCAGTGTATATTTTTTTACAACCTAATTTAAATTCGCAGTTACAGAATGTAGTTTTAGTTCTTATTTAACAGTAAATAAATAAAATTAGGTGTACCCAATGGAGAATTTTAAAACAACAATTCAACGCAATTTAAAATTTTTATTGAAACTTTCAGTTTTTATTTGGTGTAAAAGAAATTCCATTCTTTTTTGGGCAAAAACAATTTAATTCTTTTTGAAGTAAAAGAAATTCAATTCTTGTTTGGTATAAAAACAATCCCAAAAGACTATTTGTTCTGTGTAAAGACAATTCAATTATTGTTTTTTGGTGTAAACGGCTTCATTATTGTCTGGTGTATGCCATATATGTAGCAAATCTAAACGGAACTTTACTATAATAAGTAATTCCGTAAAGTACTATAATAATAAAAAGTAATTCCGTAAAGATGTCTGTTTAGATTATATTGAGTTATTGATTATATACTGATGTTAGATTATATTTTAATGAAAGTGACAGCGTAGTAAGCAAGAACCATAGATTAAACAAATGTACTAGAAGGACCATAAAAAGGGCTATTGTCTATTAAATTGATGAAAAAAAAGCATAATTAATTTATAAATAAAATATCAGTAAAATATAAAGAGCAATTATATTTTTTCTTATCAATATAACTCTTTTATATAATAATTACCAATATTACAAGACTAAATCCGCTTCCAATAAAACCACGCGAAGGAAACAAAACCAATCGAAAATGATTGATCCTGCTACATAATAGATGAAAAATAAAGAAGAGCCTAGATCTTCTAACAAAGAGCAAATAAATTAAGTTCTCTCGATTCTGTAGCAGAAATCCTCTTCCATTATTTGGGTGATTGATCTTCATGATAACTCTATTGGTGCTTTCGAGGATGGGCGATGGGGATACTTTCAACAACAACATGATATCTGTTGGAGGATTAGGCCGCGTGCTTCAATGGGACCATCAGTGGAAAATTTTCTTTAATGTCAGTGGTGTCAATAATAATGATAGATCGCTCTGGTAAAACATGTGTTGCCAATATTTGTGTTGGATGTAGACCTAATGGAGTTTTTATTTCTGCTCAATTAATGAAAAATACAATGTTTCCACACTACAGATGTGTTAATAAAATAAATAATATATTCGAAAAAATATATTTGGAATCATATATATTCGAAAAATATTTTTTGGAACCATATATATTCAAAAAATTTTTGGGAATCATATAGTATATTCGAAAAAATATTGTTGAAATCATATATATTCTTTTAAATTTATCTATAATGGAGGTATTATTAAATATAAGAATTTCTTACAACTTCATTTAATTCGCAGTTATAGAATGAGTTTTTAGTTCTTATTTAGTAGTAACTAAATGATACTAGGTGTTACAGATGAAGAATTTTAAAACAATCTACAATTGAATACAACCCAATGTAAAGTTTATATTGAAACTTACTATTTCTGTTTCGTGTAAAAGAATGGAATTTCGTTTTGGGGTTAAAAACAATTCAATTCTTTTTCAAAGTAAAAGGAATTCAATTCTGGTTTGGTTTAAAAACAATTCCAAAAGACTATTTGTTCTGTGTAAAGACCATTCAATCATTGTTTGTTTAGTATTGTTGTTTCTTATCCCACTTGGTTGACATCGAGATCAAGCCCATGAACCCGTATGGACTCATAGTTGAAGGAAAAAGAAGGAAGCTTCTGTTATAATAGAGCACTCGTAGGTAGAAGTCTGACTTGGCACCGTGACGCGCTTACAGTCATATTAAACCGGGACCTATGGCTTAAAGTAGACTTCGAACTACTACAAACATCCATGGCACCGCCGGGACTCGAACTCGAAACCTGTGGCGCTAACGCCAGATGGCTAGAAACTCGCCACTCGGCTATTCAAATAGTCAAATAATTTCATATTATGTGAAAAATTAATTTTTTACTTAATAAATTGATTTCTAGAAAAATACCAAAGCTACGTGTGCCAAAAGTGCTCTTCTTTTTTTTTCATTGTGTATTCTTTTTTCCTAAGCCACTGCAAATTTTTTTTGACAAATACGAAAAAAAAAATGATTAATAATTTCTTTTATAAATCCATTTAATAAAAACCAGGGGAAGATTTGCCACATTTACATGGAATTATTAGGGAAGACATATATAATAATTTCAGCATTCTATATACAAGGTGTGCAGGATTCATGACAAATTTTACAAAAATAATAATTCGAAAACTATTGAAAAGAATAAGATGTTATTTTCCTAAAAAGTTGGAAGAAGTGTAATTTTTTTTTATCAAGTAACAAAAGAACTCTAGAATAGTTCATCCTTATCAAGATATAATATTGTCAAGATACATATTAGCTGTCTGGCGGTGTATAGAGAACAACTTTAGTTGTCAACTGATTCTTGAGATAAAAGTTGTCTTACTTCTCTTCCTATAGGAAGTTTCCACATACAGAGAATGCACCTCGGAATGAGTATCCTCACACAATCCGAGTCTATAAAAGACCAGTATGCTCAACATTCAGGTAACTGTGTCTTCAATCTTTCATTTGTCCATGGATGGCCATCCACATCTCCCGATCTCATACCCTGCGACTTTTGGTTGTAGATATACCTGAATTTAAAGGCATACATTGAAAAACTGGGTGCGAGTAGATCTACCTCCACTTGGTGCACCTGGTAACACTTTTTAGTGGCTAAAAAGATCTACAACTTGACATTATGTCTTCCTCCTCACTTTGATACTCTTCGAGTCCGACAGTGGAATGCCGGTGGACTGTCTCAATCCAAGAGCGCAAAGCTTTTGCTGACTCTGTGTGAGAAGGATATTGATGTCTTTAATATTATGGAGGCTATTTTGACAACCGACTGCCTGCGAAACCATCTTGACAGACTCAAAATTGTTCCTTCCCCGATATGAAGCTCTGGAGAGGCCATGGACTCCGCGCATCTACTTCACTGTCCTGGTCTGAGCAAGACTTTTTCTCGCCGAGCGATATTGGGAGGCTAGAGATATGTTAGATTAATGAACTCTGTTTCAGCATGTTTTTGTTGTATTCTCTGTTCTTTTTTTATTTTTCGTTGTTCTTTTTATATCTATAACTGTTCATAATCTGCCATTGGAAAAAAAACATTGAAAAACTAGCGTCTTCGGAAACATTGAAAGATGTATTCCTGTAACAAGTACATGATGATTCCATACCTAAGTGAATGCCAAAAATATGTTGCCATAATACTGTGTTATCTCGTCTGACAATTGACTGTGCTATCTCGCTTTGACGAATGCCTGACGGTGTATTCAACATTTGATAGCCGTTAATTTTTCTGACGTATTATTCTGTGCAACGCATAACTGTTCAAATGGTAGCGCCATCTGGCGATATCGTTGATGCCAAAATTACCCAAAAAATTCGATTTAATTTCTATTTTTTCTGTCCAAATGAAATATTTCTATTTTTATATTTTATCGAATTATTAATTTTGAAAGTTCTTTCTGACTTTTGAATTATCATATAAATATCTCAAATTGAATCATATTAATTTTGATTGCTTTTTTTTGGCTTAGAATTGCGCTATTTTAACAACAACCATAATTATTCTGAGCTTTTGTTATTACTTTAAAATTAAATGTAGTACAACGCACAAAAAATAAATTTAATTCATTTCCGTGATGTTGCTATGGAAACAGCTATTAATAATATAAGTGGAAGTACAAGTTTTGATTGAAATTCAGGAAGACTAGTTAATGATAGAAGAATTCAATTTACAACAAGAACTCCAATAAAAATTTAATTTTCCGGTAATGAATTCTGTCTGTTGGATGTTCGGAAAAAATTAAAACTTTGAATTCTAAGAAAATTGAAATGAACTTGTACGGAAAAGTTTAAAAATGAAGAAAAATTAACAATCGGTCTGTTTTCCACAAAACGAATTGAAACATACTCTAAATTGAAGGAAAGTGAGAATTTTCAAATAGATTAATTTAATTTTCAGAATTTACTAACTATATATAGTTGCAGATATAAAGCTATAGCTATATATAGTTATGAATAAAGTTAAATTCTGCGAAAAACTTGAAATTGTGTTGTCGGTTCAACTTTTGATGATTAACAAAATTGCTGAACTGCTATTAAGATTTTTATCTACTAAGTTAATAAATATACTTTATTACAACGCGCAATAAAATAAAAATGCCTTTCCATGAGAAACTGACAACTAAAATTATGAATTATATTTTTCTGAATTAGAAATAAAACATTATTCAATAATAAATATTCAATTTAACAATAATATGAAAATCAATCAATATTTTGTAACAATTAATAATATCAATTCTTAAAGAAATATTTTAAAGGTACTTCTTAAATATAGGTTTTGTTATGTTCTAATATAATAAATGATAATTGTATCAAAATCAAACTACTTAATTTTTATGCGTAAGAAATTAAAAAAATAAGCACATACTTTAAATAAAACATAATCATTTAAAATAAATTTTAAATTTTAAATAATACATACGAATAAACGCAAACAGGAGGAAAAATGTTGAGATATAATGCCAAGTTAATATAGCATGAAAGCAAAACCTCAACTATTAACTACTACAATAATGCTTTTGCCCGGTTCGACACTTAGTGGCAACGTGCGCCGTTGGTGAGCATTAGGGTTGAGGTTCAATCCGCTAGCAGCTTCGTTGTGGACACTGTTTCAAAAAAGGGAAACTCATGTTACGCATGTTCAGTATCTTTCCTCGTTAGTCGGACTACTACTACACCAGACTACATCACTGTGCCTAGAGCTGAGTTGCCTCTTTACAGTTTGGGAATGATGTGGGTGAGAAGGCTGACAGGGCTGCGTGACGCTCTTACAGTCGTATGAGACCGGGATCTATGGCTTAAAGCTGATTTCAAACCACTAAAAACATCCATGGCACCGCCGAAACTCCTGATAACCGATAACCTGCGGCCCCGACCGCTAGATACTTGGTCATGCAGGCCTCCTTTAGTTGGACTACTACTACACCAGACTACATCACTGTGCCTGGAGCTGAGTTGCCCTTTACAGTTTGGGAATGATGTGGGTGAGATGTATGACTGAGCTCCGTGACGCTCTTACAGTCGTATAAGATTGGAACCTACGGCTTTAAGTGGATTCCGAACCACTACAAACATCCATGGCACCGCCGGGAGAGATCCCCGAAACACGTGGCACCGTGCCAGAGTGCTAGATACTTGGCCGTTCAGGTCCCCGTTAATCGGGTTACGTGGTGGGAGTTGTCAGGTTTTTCTTCCATTCTATATGCAAATGTGGGGTAGTTCCCTAAAAGTACTCCCGGAAGGACCTGCCCTCCAACTTCAGCGAAACGTAAGCACTGTGCCAAAAAACGAAGAATCTTGATGCCGCTTGTGATGCTCAACATCTTGCCTCGTGAGTCGGACTACCTGGTGGGAGTTTCCGAGGTTTTCTGCCATAGATACGCAAACGCGGAGTAGTTTACCCTAAAAGTATTACCGCAAGCCCTGCCCTCCTTCTTCAGCGGCACAAAACCAAGCCAGACTTCTACCTACGGGTACTCCATCACAACAGAAGCTGCCCTTTCCCTCCTTTCACAAGTAAACTACCCATGGGATGTTCGTCCTACACTGCAGGACACTGAGGATTAGACAAGAACACACATAATAATTTTTTTGATAAGAAAGCATTTAGATAATGCTAATGATATAATACATAAAAATTTCTTGAACAATTTTTTTGTTAAATCTAGAATAAAACAGCAAATGGTAGTATTTCAATTTTTCTATCAGTTATTTTTCTACAATAAATAAGCCGTCTAAAACATTCCTTTAAAAGTAATTGAAAATAAAATATTAATTTATTTTTTGAAATACAATTGGTGTAAATATTATCATTTATTAATGTGCCACGTGTCAGGGATTTTCAAGAGCATATTTAATCAAAGCAGCAAGGAAAATATTTTAGCTTGGATTGAAAAGGTTAATTAGTTTGTTTTTCTCGTCATCTACTCTAGTGTAAATAGGGTGTGGTCTTTATTTCACTAAAACCAAAACTAGAATTTGAAAATCCCCCTTTTTCTAATTATTCCCTAATTATAGTTCTAATATACTTAAAATTGCTTGTACGCTTATTAAATTAAGTATTGTTTGTTCTCTGCTTAAAAAATTAAAAATCTTTGTAGCTGGTAAGAAACAAAATAATAAAAAATACTACTGTGTCCAAAAGTAAGACCAGTTTCCAATTTAAATTTCCCGGGAATATGGTATTTCGATTTTTTTTTCTTTTAGGTTGGTTTTAGGTTTTGTGTGAAATTTGACGTTAAAATATTCATTAATGTTTTAGTTATGCTTGGTTTCGGGAGATGTTAAAACTCATTGCGGCGATTTTAGAAATGTCTTTTCAATCGACTCAAAACGATGTCCCAGGAGTGGTCTTTTAAGTTTAGGGAATAGTCAGAAGTAGCACGATGCTAAATTAGGTGAATACGGTGGTTGTGGAACGATATGGGTTTCATTTTTTGCAAATAGGTCACGAAGAATCAATGCAGTGTGAGCTGGCGCATTCAGTATTTTCGGTACCAATCAAGATTTGCTGTGTTTGAAGCCCAAAACATCTTTTAAAATGGAATTTCGAAATTCCAACATCATCAGCAAGGTTTCTAATTGTAAATCGAAGGTTTGCCAGCACCAAATCTTTAAATTTTTGGACGTGAGCTTCGTCGGTTGAGGTGGATGGTTGACCAGAGGGCTCTTCGTCTTCAATGCGTTCGCTGCCTTCTTTGAGCTGTTTATACCACTTCTAGACATTTATTTCCGCTATAGGAATGCTCAACGAATGCCTTCTGCAACATTCTATACATTTCTGCAAATAAAATTGATTGCAAGTTCTTTGATCAATTCATTCAGACATTTCAAAAATCGCCGGAATCAGTTTGAGCGTCTCACAAAGTCAAGCGCAACTCAAGCACTAATGAATATTTTGATGCCAAATTTCACACAGATGTCAAGGACAGTGTCAGAGTAACCTTAGAAAGAAAATAATAATTGAAATTCCATAAACCCCGGGATTTTTAAATTGAAAATTGGTCTTACTTTTAGGACACATTAGTATTTAAAAAATGACAATTCATTAAAATGAAGCCATTTTGTTTTACATCTTTACAAGAAACTTTCGTGACAGTACATTTCCTCCAAGTATTGAATATCTTCAAATGGAAAAACTTCTTCGGAACTTTCAAGGTATTTTCCTTCTCTAAGAGTACCCAGTACACGCGATCTCTGAATAAATGGAAGGAAACTCGTTGCTCCTTTTTTAAGTTGTAAAATTCCGAATGCCGTAAGGTTTTATGGTTGATAGCTAAAAGTGGAGAATTCCTAGGAGATCTTTCTTTTCTAAAAGCGTTCTTAAATTTCTTTAGCAAAATCGTAGAATCCGTGACGAAAATTCAGATCAGTGGAGCGGTGGAACTCACAAAACACAGTTTTTTTTAAGTGGCATTCCTAAAGACATACTCTCGCCAAGTAAGTGCTTCTTCGGCGAGATTTAATGGGAATTCTAAATTTAATGCCATTCCTAGAAACTTTTCTTGTGCAGTTTGAGAAATCATGTGATTTTTAATATAAAATACGTGTTTTGTTTGGCATGACCCAAGAAACAAAATTTTTTTAACACGGCAAGGTTGCTTTATATGTCTGTACATAGAAGTTTTGGGAAAAGTAAAGTTCCATGGTACTAATAATAATCAGATTATCCTAATTTTTAGCTATTATTTCCCATTATATCCTAGTCGTTTCTGAAAACCTTTGCCATATTTATCATCAAGAAGACAAAAAATCACTCGGTAAAGAACCGAAAAACCCTTGATGGATAGTTCATTGGTATTTCAAACCAGAGAAGCAAACTAGTTGTTTCTGGAGTCTTTGCCATATTTATCACTAAGAAGACAAAAAAAATCATTTTATAAAAAGAACCGAAAACCCTTGATGGATAGTTCATTGGTATTCTCAAACTCTAAAAGCAAAACAAACTGTTTCTGTAACCTTTGCCATATTTATCACCAAGAAGACAAAAAAAATCATTTCGTAAAGAACCGAAAAACCCTTGATGGATAGTTCGTTGACATTCTAAACCATAGAAGCAACCTAGTTGTTTCTGTAACTTTTACCATATTTATCACCAAGAAGACAAAAAATCATTTCGTAAAGAACCGAAAAGCTTGATGAATAGTTCGTTGACATTCTAAACCATAGAAGCAACCTAGTTGTTTCTGTAGTCTTTGCCATATTTATCACCAAGAAGACAAAAAAATCATTTTAAAAGAACCGAAAACCCTTGATGGATAGTTCATTGGTATTTCAAACCAGAGAAGCAAACTAGTTGTTTCTGTAACCTTTGCCATATTTATCACCAAGAAGACAAAAATCATTTCATAAAGAACCGAAAAACCCTTGATGGATAGTTCGTTGAGGAAGCAAACTTCTGGAGTCTTTGCCAAACCATAGAATCAACCGAAAAACCCTTGATGGATAGTTCGTTTCTGTAACAAACTAGTTATTTTCTTTTGCCATATTTATCACCAAGAAGACAAAAAGCCACTTCGTAAAAAACCCTAAAAGCTTGATGGATAGTCCGTTGGTATTCCAAACCATAGAAGCAAGATCCAAAACCCATTAGTGAATCGATCCGAAAAGCTCCACTGTATAGGTCAGGGCATGATAAATCCATAGGCATGAATATCCTTCTGTTAGCCTTGATGACAGTTAGAAGATTTTAGGATGTTCATTTAAATTTGGGGTTATGAATTTTGACGCAGCGAAGCAGTGTGTAACAATAGGGTGCCAAGACTAGCAAATTACCACTGGCCGCTGCCCGAACAACAGGGTATGAGAGGTACAGGAAAGGTCTGACATTTATTATTTACATAAAGATAAAGCAAAATTTATTAATTATTATAATTTATTATTATTATAATATATTATAATTATTATTATAATTTATTAATTATATCCAGATTTCTGGCTCGTGAAAAGACAATTCCACTTTCCGCTTGTGCCACTGAAATATTTTTAATTTCGCTTGTTGTGGGAATTCCCCTGATTCATAAATAGCTACTTAAAAAATAAAAATAAGTAGGGAATTTCCACTAGGAAGTCAGGAGACTTTCAGAAAGCGAGAAAATCCATTGTTTCATGGATTCTCCATGCATTACTAATATCTTACTTTTTGTTTCAATGGATCCGCTATATGTCGTAAAGCTAATTAGTTGATTGTGGAATTAGATAATAGCATGTCTAGAATAGAACATATCTTAGTGCGAGTGAAAAACGAAAAAAGAGATAGAGTTTGAAAAAAAGGGTTATCTAAAGTAAGTCAATACTACTTTAAGAGTGAGGAAAAACAAACGAAAAGTGCTGCAGAAATTAATAAACTAGCCGAACCGGAAGTGATACCCCCCGATAACACTGGAACCACCACAGCCCTGTACTAGCGATACACATAATCCACATCTTTTAGCATCCATGGCATATATATATGCCATGGATGTTTGTAGCGGTTCGGAATCCCTTTAAACGGTATGTCCCCGTCTAATAGGACTGAAGAATGAATAAAGCATCTCCTGTCTCGAAATCTGCCAGTAGGCAGATGGCGTTGTCCCACCATGGGGTGTTGCGCCAATGAAGAAAAATATATGTGTATGTATATCTATTACTGTGATATATATTTTTTGTCTGTGATATGCATATAAAATTATTTTTAAGACTTCCATTCAACATTTACTTTATAATATAATTGGGTATCTGGTTTCTTTTTCATCTTTTTATTAAAGTTTTTCTTATGTAAGACTCAAAGTCAATGTAAATCAAAATTTTTATTTATTATAAGTATTACAAAAACATTCATTAAACTTATCAAAAATATATCATGTAACAACATGGCTTCAAGTCATAAGTAATAAGATTTCTAATTAATATCTACTTTAAAATACAATACTTCTCTTTTGGTTCATTTCTCATCTTATTTATTTAAGTTTTTTCTGGTGTATGACAATGTAAAACATAATTTTAATTATTAAGAATTACGAAAACATTCATAAAACTTATCAAAACATATTATGTAACAATATGGCTTCAAGTCATAGTTAATAAATGCATGATAATACTTGTTATCTTAGTATTCATTGCGTAGGAATTTCAATAGAATTTATAATTCTTGTTGACGTAAATAATAAAATAACGGTAATATTCAATAAAGTTCATCTAAACTTTGCCATAATGCGTCTGGAATGAAATTAAAAGACCAAAATTACATGTCTAGACATGACATGCTATAGAAAAATATCACTCTTTATTGGAACTGCGAGCTTTTAAGTGAAATATATTTAACTCCCAACACAATAACAATTACCATAACTTCAGAAGAAAACATTGCGTCATTGTGAGACATTTCAACGGTTATGAAAACTTTGGCCAACCACTTTCGTTCTCAGCCAACTTATAAACAAGAATGCTTTTACTTGCTATTTTTAAGTCGATTTCATATTAATTGTTTTATTCTCTTAGGTAATAGCATAGGAACTGTTGTTAAGCGCCGTGCATTGTGTAATATAGATTGTCTAAATTAGTTCCTACAGTGAGTGTGTTGTAAGGATTGAATTGTTGTAGCAAAAATGAATTTAATAATCTAAAGTATTGGCATATAAATGCTTCTATTTTTTATCCTTACTTTTCCTGAAACTTCCAATATATTCAATTCAATTCCGTTTCCGAAATAATATTAGATTTATGATGCGAAATTTATCTCTAATTTATTATCTCATTCTCCACCGATTCTCCTTGTTTCTGTAAGACTACAATAATGTCCCCAACGGATTTGAACCTGGTTGCTTTTACACGCTAGCTGCACACGTTGCCACTGGGTTACGTATCGTTCATAAATTTAAAATATAATTTTGGTATCAAAATAAATGTACTTATATAATGCGTTATTTTCATCATAACATTTCGAAAATTATAAAAAAAATATAAATAAATAAAAATAAAGCAAAAAATTGTTTGAAAAAAATTGTTTTAACTATTATTATTAACTATTTTTTTTTTTGCTAACAATGATATATAGCATTTTTCCAAAACTAATGATACATCAATATTCACTATTTTTTATTATATAAAGTGAATATTTCCAAAACAATTTATAAAAACATAATATATAAAAATACTTGTTGAATTAAAAAATATATTTAAAAAACATGTATTGAAAAAAAATATTTGTTGAATTTGAAGACTTTTAAAATATTCGACCAAGGTAAAACGCTTTCTTCTGTCAGATTCCCTCGTGCAAAATTATATCAGATACTTGCATGATTAACATAGCAAAAAATGATACTAAAAATGATTATTTGAATAACAAATAAATGTTATATAGTTAGAAACCATAGAAATAATTTTAAAAAAGCTGGAAGACGTATGTACATTGAATAAGAAAATCTTAATAATCTAGGTTTTCACTTATATTCCAAATTGCTGTTGAAACCAAAAATTATACTCAGCTAAGCAAAAAAAGCAGAATACACTAAAAATTTTATGTATAGTATCTTTAACTAAATCATCTATTACTTGATATGTTTTTTCATTATATATTTAAAATATATCCAACAAAAATATATAACGCTAACTCAATATACAATTTAGATTTTTCAGATAATTTAAAAGTGACAAGACACATTTTCAAAGTATCTCTCGTAGTAAACCGCAAGCAAGTATCGAAATTGCATAACATGATGATGAATCTAAACTACTTTGATAGTCTCTTCACCATCTAAATCAGCTATCCTAGAATTCACTTATAGTAAATTGTCCATAGAGCAATTTAAACACGACCGAATTTCAGCTAATCTAATTCAATCTATTCATAGTTGATTTGTCCATTGATCCAATCCATTTGTAGCAGTTGTAAGGAGTTTCCTAATACGGACAATTTGTGCTTATGTTACGATCATTTCTAAGCCTGGATATGCTTAGACAATTAATTAAAGAATTAAATTTTGAATGATATTAGCATTCTTTAAATAAATTGAGCATATCATTTCTAATTATGTGACTATTATTGTAATTAAATCTCTTTTTTAATTTTAATAAGAGAAATGATAGTTCATATACTTGAAGGATCGCATCCATATTTATACTATAAGAAAAGGAAAATCACTACAAGACTCAATTATTTCGATGAAATTTCACTTTTCTCAACTCTTATATGGGTCCTGATTGTCGAGTGTCGGGTGCTCGATGCCACAAGTTTCGGGTTCGAGTCCCGGTTGTGCCATGAACGTTTGTCGTGATTCGAATCCACTTTAAACCGTAGGCTCCGGTCTATTGTGACTGTTGAGCATAGGGCAGACAACCCTACCCCTGTAAATGTAAAACATCTGCTGTTGAAGAACTCTTATACGGGTGCATTTGGGTATTAATAATTTAAAAATTTTGATGGTCATTCATTTTTTTCTTTTGAGAATCTGACCCAGATTTATTGACCCTTTATGATCTATAACGGAAATATGGTCAGAATTATTTTCTAGGAAAATAATATAAAGTAAAGGTTTATGTTCCACCTTTCAAGGATAATAGCTTTGAACTTGCGCGTGGTATCGGAGAAAATGCCGAAATTGCAACCAAATAATCCTGCGATTATCTATGTGCAGTACTGTTTAAATATACACTGTATCTACTTGTTTTTTAAGTCAGGACTATAGCGCTTTTTAACAGCGGCAATCAAATATTTTACATATTTGATGTTAACCCGTGAATGTTATATTATAACATTCACGAGTAAATGGGAATTGAATTTTAAACTATGATAAGCCTTTTCTTATAAGAGCAACTTTGATGTCTTCATTTGAGTTTTGCATACGTGTATTTTTAGTTTTCAGTAATATGCAAACACATGGCTATTGAATACCCGTCAATTTACTTACACGTTAGTGTGTTCTGCCATTCGGTCAATGAGGAAATTACTTTTATTTCTCACGTAAGTTTTAGAAAAAAAAAAAAAAAAAAAATTTTTTTAAAATTGTCAACAAATTCTTCCATTTTCCTTTCTTTAACAATGGTCCTGATTGTTTCTCCAACAATATTCAATAAAGTACCTGAATTAATGCATCCAATTGACAACACATAATTAACTTATTCTTTGCTAGCACGTTTAACAGAATTATACAATAATTTTTATATGCTAATGTGTTCTACCATTCGGCCAAGAGGGATTTACGTTTTTATATCTGCATTGGCACTACAGCCCAGTGTAAATAGTGTACGACTCGAAATCCACCTACTGGTAGATTTCGAGATGAGAGATGTTTCTTTTTTACGGGGTAGGGGGTTGTTAGCTCTACGGTCATCGCTCAACAGTCATTTGAGACCGGGACCTACGGCTTAAAGTGGATTCCGAACCACTACAAACACCCATGGCACCGTTGGGACTCGAACCCGAAACCTGTGGTACAGAGTGCCAGAGCGCTAGCCACTCGGCCATTCAGGCCCTTTTATATCTTAAGCAAGCACAAATAGTAAGTTACAGTAAATCTAGTGAGTTTTCCAAAATAGTCTTAATAATTTTTTCCAAAATACAGCATAAATGTAAAATGTATTGTTTAAAATTTTCAACCAAAATCCTCCATTATCCTTTCTTTAACAATGGTCCTGGTTGTTTCTTCAGCAATGGTCTTGGTTATTTCTTCAACAATATTCAATAAAATACCTAAATAAATGTACTTTAATTGCAACGCAGTAACACGTTCCTTCGTGCGCACGTTTAACAGAATTAAACAATAATTAACATGGGACCAAGTTCGCATGCAAACTACCCTCAAAAGAGTGGGCATTTCCTGAATAATTAACGGTAATGTTCTTAAGAGACCCTGGAGACAGACAAGGGTGACAAATGAGATCGAGTTTCAGGCCTGCAAATCTACAGAGCTTACGTTAAGTCTTTACCAAAAGTCTCAGAAGTCTGCCTTTACACTCACACTAATTGTATTTTAGCCTATCGTCATAGCTTTCCTTTTTGCAGGTGCATAAAGAGTCATTGTTACGAGTAAAGATATTTCATATTGAAAAGTTTGTAGTTGTTGTGTTATTGTTTTGCCTGCAGAAGAACAAAATTATCAAATCAAGTAATTAGAATTCAAGAAAAGTTAGTTAGTTAGTTATTGGTTAGTCGTGGTTCTTCCAATGACGTTTTAGTTTTCGATTGAAGAATTTTTATATCAAGAATTGCTAACCACGCTTGTGAAATTTTGAGATTGAATCTTTCATTGCCAGAATCATGAATGTTCTTCGCCAAAGATTTCACCTTGAACAATCTTAAAACTACCAGTATTAATTAATTTTAAGAAAAAAAAACCCGTCAGCATTATAATACCTTACAATTTATATTAAGTCGATTACATTGTGTATCTGAATGAGATTTATACTTAAAAGTTTGGAAGGGAGACAAATTTAAATCTTGATATTCAAAAAAATATTTCTGAATTTTTTAATAAAATTTTCATGACTAACATTGGCAAAGTTCTTTCCGATACAATATGCGAATGAAGAGTAGTTGCATTTGAAGCTCTATCTAGAGCATTATTCCCTTCCAGCTATGCTAGAGACAAAGGTTGATTCACCCGAATGGTGCTATCCTTTATTATGACCCACAGATCTAGTGAAGTCTGTAATAACTAAAATTCGTGCCTTCTAATCATTGGTGCTGTGTTTGCCTGTTACTGAAATTTAAAATACATATTCGAAACCCAAAAAGATGACATCAAACTCATGAGCATATTCTCCACTCATGGTCATATTATAACATTCACTAAAAACACGTGAAAGATGTAAAGTTTGATTATCGCTGTTAACATGCGCTATAGTCACTGCCGTAATAAACAAGTAGATGCAGTATACCATGGAAATTAAAAAAAACAACCGATTGCATTTTTATTATCTTATGGTACAAACCTATCTATTAAAGATACTTCAAAATTTTTGTATGTTAAAGACAACATGCAATGGCATAACAAACATTTTGGCAAACCAAACTCCATTTGTTTGATTTTTATTTGAAATACGTGATGGTTTTTTTGTTTCAGTCTATTTACAACTCTCTCCAATACTCTTTCATTGTTTAACAACACTCTTTATAAATCACTTCACAATAAATCGATTTCAATTCATGTCGAACTTAGATTATTATTCAAACACGGCTGCTTCGGACGAAATCAAATTTTCTCCATTATTGCCCTTACTCCACAGAGCATTTCACAAAACGCTGAGCGGAGTAATCCATAATAATCACATTTGAATTTTGCTCAACGAGTCAATTCCCTAAAAATATGTATGCGTCGCCCTATTATCAGGCATGTCTTGTCAAGCACGTCCTGTTATAATAGAGCTCGGGTTCCCTCGAAATAAATGATGACGCAGAGAATTAGGCAACCTGTACTGGGAAGCCTAATTATTGAAAGCCTCCAGTAAATGTGATGAATAATGCATTGAATATTAATCTGGTCAATATGCTGTAGTCATAAATGCTGAAATAAAAAGCGATCTACCTGAGAAGGTTCCCTGTCTGATTAAAGGATTTAAAAATGTTTGTGATATAATATGATGATGATAATAAAATAAATTTTATTACTTAATTTTATTATTGTTTGTAAATGATTAGTCTAATTTGTATGATAATAGCGAGTATTAGTCTCTTCAGGAACATTGGCATGTATTTGTGCATTTCTTCTTCTTCAATGGCGCTAATAAACCAATTTCGTTTGGTTGAAATTTTAGTAAAATTTTCCAAAATCAATACTTGCATATGGTTTCAGTAGTTCAGTAGGATTAAGAGGGGAACCTGAATGGCCGAGTGTCTGGCGCTTGGTGCCTGAGGTTTTGGGTTCGGGTTCCGGCGGTGTCATGGATGTTTGTAGTAGTTTGGAATCCACTTTAAGCCGTAGGTCCCGGTCTCATATGACTGTAAGAGCATCAGGAACTCATTCAGACTTCTCTTTCACCCACATCAATTCAGGAGGGCACATCAAATAAAGGGGCAACTCAGTTCTAGGAACAGAGATGTGGTGTGGTGTAGTATTATAAGGGGGTTATAATACAATAAAAATTTTGAAAAATATTAGTTGTTTTCTTTTTATTTTAGAACGAATGCGAGAATGCCCATCTTACAATACGAGAACATTCCCCAATGTACTTTTTTAGTTTGAAAAATTGATGAAAAGAATTGTTCAGTGCGTAATGTAAAACCATAATCAAATATTGTTGTTGTGTCAGCTTACATGGCAACATTGTTGTTGTGTCATCTTACAATACTTCAATATATAGAAAACCAAGGATAACCGCCAAGGTTTCGTTGACTATTTTGCGAACATTCCCAATGTGAAAGGGAGATAAGATTTCCAGTCATTTAAACTGATATTAGTTTGAAAAAATTGAGAAAAAGAATTTTTGTTCAGTGTGTAATGTAAAACCATTTTAATTGTTAATAATCAAATATTGTTGTTGTGTCCATTCCTCAGTACCCTTCAGTTCTGGGATGGGCATCCCGTGAGTAGTGTACTCACGGAAAAGGACAGCTTCTGTTGTGATGGAGCACTCGTAGGTAGAAGTCTGACTTGGCTTTGTGCCCTGAAGAAGGACAGAGCCTAATGGTATTACATTTAGGGGGAACTACCTTTGCATTTTCGTATCGTATGGAAGAAAACTGGAAAAATCCCAACAGGTAGTTCGACTCACGAGGCAAGATGCTGAACATCCCAAACGCCATTGAGCCTCCTCGTTTTTTGAGACAGTGCCAATAACGAAGTCGTCAGCGGATCGAACTTTAGCCCTAAAGCTCACTAGTGGCGCACGTTACCAGTAAGCCACGAGTCGAGCTTAATTTTTTAATTAATTGTATGAACTTATCCAGGCTTAGAAATGATCGTAACATAGAAATAAATTGTCTATATTATGAAACTCCTTACAGCTACTACAAATGGATTGATCAATGGACAAATCAACCATGAATAGATTGAATTAGATTAGTTGAAATTCGGTCGTGTTTGAATCGCTCCATGGGCAATTTACTATAAGAATTCCTGGGATAAGCTGATTTAGACGGTGAAGAGACTATCATGGTTGTTTAACTTCATCATCATGTTGTACAATTTCGATATTTACGTGTGGTTTACTTCGATAAATGCTTAAAAAAATGTGTCTTGTCACTTTTAAATGATAGGCATGAATTTTAAAGGTCTGTCCTCATGCTCACCACTGAGCCACGAGTTGGGAAATATTGAATTAATTGTACCAACAATTAATTAATTCAATTGTTAAGAATTATAATTAATAACTTATAATATACAATTGTTTTTTTTTTTAATTTTTATTCTTAATGAGTTTCATGGTATGGTCAATTGTCAGATTGCCAAATTCAAAGTTATCAACATTTTCAAAATGCCAAATTGTTCATTGTTGTCAAGTGTCTGAATGCTTTAACTGAAAAAAAAATTATATTAATAAGGTTTTTAAAATTTTCATTTGGAAATTTTTTTTTAAAAATACAATTTTTAAATTTTGAAGTAAAATTTGCATGGTAAATCGGTATTTCTGCATGAATTTCTTCACATACAAACTTCCTCACTAGTGGTAAAAAAATAATCGTCCCAAATACAGAAATTCATAACAAAAAAATTATGTCTTTCTAACTCAAAAACATAAAGACAGAGTTCAAATTTCCAGCATAAAAAAAAAATAAAAAATGCGCTAACGTAGCATTTCTAGTCAGCAATTCTTATTTCTATTGCTGAAGTTTCGAATAGTAACTAGATTTATCTTTACGAATACTATTACTAATTTCTCCAGAGACAGGGAAAACATAGAGTCATAAGAAAAATGTTACTTTTGAAAATGTAATTTAATTATGCCTCTCAGCCTAGATTTCCAATTCCGCCATTTTGTTTTTTTTTTTTCGCCAAACTAGACTAGTGCTTTTATCTTCTCCTAAAAGCAAAAAAAAATCATTACTCAGAAATGGTTTTAAAGTCTCATTCTCTAAGTTAATGTGCTTTCTTCCTTCCTGAATGCGAGCTCAGAATGAAGAGGAACTTTAGTTTAGAAGAATGAAGAATGTTTTGAAAAATCTGGAATTCTGGTTATTTATATATATAACTGTAAATTTTATAAATGTATTGACAGAATATAATTATTTCAAATATTTATTTAAAAAGAAATATATATATATATTATGTATATTTGAATGAAAACTAACGGTAGAATCGCAGAACAGGGACCGTTGGGATTTGGTGTCAAAAATATTTTCGCCAAAATCCGCCAAGCAATGGGTTGCGATTGTAAGGAAGTGAATTGCAATCAGTACATTTGTTTCGGTTTGTTGTTCTATGGTCATTTTTTGCACATTTTAGACTAATTAGACCTGGACATACAGTTTAACGTGAATTCCACACCACTAACAAACATCCATACCACCGCCAGGATTCAACCGGAAGTCTGTAGTACCAACTGTCAGGCAACACATTACAATAACCCACATTTGGCAAATTGATCACGGCAATTGGCACAAAAAAGAGTCATCAAATCCCAATGGCCCATATTTTGCGATTTGGCAAAACTGGTAAAATAAATGTATTTCAAGCAGAACAAGTGTCCACTGTGGTGACTTATCCCTCAGTTCGCCCCACCAAAAAATCAACAAATCCCAACGGCCCCTATTTTGCTATTTGGCTAAACTGGTAAAATAAGTGAATTGCAAACAGTACGAGAACCCCCATTTGGCGATTTATCACTCAGTTGACCCCACAAAAAAGTCACCAAATCCGTCTGGCCATATTTTACGATTTAGCCAAATTGGTAAAATAAATGTATTGTACAGTAAAAGAACCCACATTTGGTGACTTATCACTTAGTTGGCTCCAAAAAAAAAAAAAAAAAAAGTCACCATATTCCAATGGCCTCCATTTTGTGATTTTTAGGCAAACAATTTACCAGTTTGCCTAATTTTCGTTTAGAATAATGAATTTGCAAGTGTATTACAAACAGTATAAGAATCCACATTTGGCGATTGATCACTGCAGTTGGCCCCACAAAAAGTCCCCAAACACCAACGGTTCCTATTTGGCCAAACTAACTTTTACCGGGAATTATGTTTTATCTAGGATATAAATAAATACATTTATCTTAATTTACTTAGTGATACTGAAGCAGCATAAGTTACTTTTTTAAACTAAAATTTATTTTAAAACTGTCTAAACTTTATGAAAAACTTTTCTACACTAGATTTTATTAGTTAGTCTTCTACAGCAATGTAAAAAACCCCTTTGTTGTAGAAAGCTATTTACTGCATATTTTTTTTCAACAAATAACTCTTCATGTGTCACCACTGATCATATTTTATTCTATATAACGGAATTGTTTTGTAAATATTGCATCAGTCTAAACTGGATGTGTCTCTACTCTAAGCAAAAGAAATTGAAAAGCCTTCCAAGATGTCAAAAATTAAGTAAATAGAAAAAGTTAAATTTATGAAAAATGTGTAAAAGAAATGATGCTTTTAATGAATGAAATCTTTTTTCTGCAATACATAAATACTAAATCATAGTAATTTTGGTAAAATTGCAGAATAGGCGCAATTTTAAAAATGGCGCAGTTTTTTGGTGTTAAAAAATTTTTTTGCCAAAGTGCGCCAAGTAATGGGTTGCGATTGTAAGTGATGTGAATTGCAAACAGTACAAGAAACCATGGTTACTACTTGTAAGTTATGCCCAGTTGGCGCCTCAAAAAGCGCCAAATCCCTACGGCCCTTTATTTTGCGATTTAGCCGTAATTTTTTTTTGTAAATTTGTTTTCTCTTATTTTCTGACTAACGGAATACGATTATTTGATTTTCGATGTCTTACTATAAATATTGCCAATATTTATTATTTTTCGGCGGTTCAATTTTAGTATTTTGTAATCAACTGATACATTTTATTTGGAGCTTTATGCGATGCATCTGCAGAAAATGCGAAGTGAAACTACTTTTGAATGTGGTTTACTAGAATAATAATGGAAAAAAACTGTTTTTCTCTGGAAATTTTCAAGGTGCTAAATGAGTAACTGCGGCGCAGCCCTTACTTATGGCGTAAATATTAACTGTCTCTATATTGCCAGCTGCATTAAAACAACAACATATTGAAGAGTATCTTCAAATTAATGTTTAATTTCATGTCATCTTTAGTTATCATTTGTAGTTGCATAACTAATAGTGAAAACAAACACTTTTTGACAAATAACGTAAAGACCTAGTTCACTGTAGTAGACTACTGGGGCTGCTGAATTTTCGCTGTGTGAAGTTAATTATTGTACTAAAATATAGGAGAATATGAATAACAAAATATATATGCAAATTAGTTGACTGACATTTAATGAAATATATCCCCATATTGCGTGATGTTCCAAAAGAACTGCTATTGCTCACTTTATACTATTGATTGGATATGATTGCTTGTTATTTTCTCGTAGTGTATATTATTTGACTCATATGAAATTTATGATAATTGATCACCTGCATATGTGCAGAATTATCTTTTAATATATGTTAAAAATAGTAATTAGCGAATTAATAGCTTGAATAAGGACTAGAGTTATAACCAGCAAAATAAATATTTCAATCTATGGTTTTTCAGATAGTGATACAAAGTATGGTTATTTAAAACATATCAATAATTAACAATGATACAAAGTATGGTACAATTAATTGTACAATTAATTAATTACTAAAAATTATAAAAAATGAAATAAGTATAATTATAATTAAAAATCCGTATATTCAATAAAATTAACAATGTAAGGGCAGGTTGGCCAACCAGGTCGTAACTAAGTATGGTTGAGTTGAGATACTTGAGGCCAGGCAGGAGAACTCACAGCTTTATTGGCACACGCACAAACACCACACACATACAATTAGAGACATACACTATTTAACACATTTAAAAAAAAGTAATTATCGATTCGTGGAAGGACTCCACTTCTAATTCAAAAACCCGATACTCGGCTACGCGCAAGGTGCGCTAAATATACTTCTACTCCGTGTGAGTCTGTAAGACAATTAAAGTTCTAAATATATTTCCCCTCGGGATGAGAGGAAATATATTTACCTCATCAGTTGGCCTATAAACTAATAGTTTCTGTTAGTTATAAACTGTGCTGTACTCCTTCTCGGGTGAGAGTCTAGAGGCCGACTGACCATTTCTCCTCAACGCCAAGGGGGGCACTCTTGCCAATATGTAGGAGGAGGCTGGGTTATAACAAAATGTTTATTATTTTAACTACTATAATATATCAATCATAAAATGGAGTTTAAATTGAATTTTTGAGATGCTGATATAAAGGTGTGCTTGAAATGAATTCGTAGTATATATTAATATGTGTAAAAGTGAAACTAATACAAAATATACAATTTTTTTTTTTTTTGGACAAACTAATACCTTATTAAGATATCTATATTATTATACTTAAGTCTATATTATACTTAAACTGGCTGTTAACTGCAATTTTTTTCATTCATTTGCCACTAATTCTAAGAATATTAAGTAATTTACGTAATTGTCCTCATAAATTTTTAAAATAATGTTACATTTTTTTAATATTTTCTATTCTTTTAATAATTATTTTGGTTTTTTCAAAAAAAAGTACTTTAAACTTTAAACTACTTCTTGTAACTAACTATATTAATAATTTGATTTTCCTCTCCTTGTTAATATTGATTCATTAGAAAACTTTTTTTTATTTAGAAGAATGATTTGATTAATAAATAAAACCAATTATTTAAATATAAATATTTAATAATATCTTATAAATATTTAACTCTCAAAAAAGTATGCTTAAAAACTTAATATTGATTTTAAAACACGCAGTTTTTGATATGGTAAATTTTAGTTAATATGGTAAATTTTATTTTAAACTATTTTATAATCTATAACATTTTTATTGATATGCTATCTACTTATTGCTACTTACTGCTTTTTTATTCTAATTTATTACTATAATATATATTTTATACCAATTTACAAAAATATTTTTATGACTCTAAATAATTTACTCAATTATTATTAATTTATCAGGAAAAATTAAAACCACATCTTAAAAATGGGCATAAAATACTAATTTAATTTAAATTGTAAATATTTATAATATTTATTCTCTGAAAAGAAAACCTATTTGCTTTATTCTCAGAAAATAAAAATCTTAATTTTATTTAAGCATCGAATTATATATATTCTATGATAACTTTAGCAAATAAACTTTAAAAAAAAATCGACTTTTTCCAAAGACATTTTTATCCTAAGGTCATTTTAATTAATTAATTTATCTCCCAATGAAACGTCAGTATAATTATTCATAAACTTTAACATCAAACAAATCTCAAATATCTCATCACATTAAAAATTCAGTTAATATAAAAGAAAAACTGATGTAAATTAAAAATATATATATATATATATATATGTATGTTAATTTCAAATATGCTAATTTATCATCTAAAAAATTAGTATCTAAATCTTTATAAACATTCTAGGACATATATTTGCTTATTAATTATTTTAGTATACTGTAAATGTCAAAATGTCACAGTAAATGTCATTTAATAAAATTTTTCTGAAAAACAATTATTTTAGACTTTAAGTAGAAATATGTTTTTAAGTCTCATTTATTTATAAAAATTTACTTATACGTCAAGAATTATTACTAAATATCACATCTGTTTTATGTACACTTTAAATAGAATATTTTTTGTAGAAGCTAAAGAACTAATTATTTAATGGTAATAGTTATTATTTTAACTAAAAATCACATGTTTATTAGTCTTATAAATTGTCGTTGTATGTATTCAGTACTTTTAAAATTCAGTTATTAATGCAAATTTTAAAGAGTTTATTTTTAATTTTACCATGTTTGTTAAGGATCAGTTCAAGTTTTTGTTTTTATATCAATATTTAACAATATTTAATTGAAATTAGTTTTAAATTAATAATGCTTATCAGAATAGTTTATTGAAAATAATACTCTTTAAAGCATGAGTTTTTAAAATAAAATTTACTTTGTAAATATTGATACAGACATTATAAAAAAACAGAACAGTTTATGATGCAAATATAAATTTCAGAAGTTATAAAAAGTATTATATTATAAAAATTATAGTATTTATAAAAATGAAGTTTTCACGATGATAATTAATTTAATTCTATATAGATAAACAATATCGCCAGCAAATACATACTGTAGTGTGCAGGTTCGGCAAACAGATTGTAACTGCTTGTGGTTGTGTTGAGATACTTGATACACACACATACAATTAGAGATATACAATATTTAACACATTTAAAGACAGATCAATAATTATAGATTTGTGAAAGGACTACACTTCTGAGTCGTAAGCCCGATACTCGGATGCGCAGGGTGCGCGAAAACTGTCCTCTCCGGGTGAGAATCTGTAGGACAATTAACGCGCTGGGATACGCTAAATATGTTTCCTCTGAGGAGGATAGACTTTAAACTGAACGTTTCTCAGTGGGAAAGCAGGTTGCGCTGTAATTTCACTCGGGTGAGAGTCAGTAGGGACAACTAATGCACCGGGATGCGCTAAATAAGTTTCCTTCCGGGATAAGAAGCTATAAACTGAACGTTCTTGCCCTGTACTTCCCCTCTGGTGAGGTTTGGTTAATCGCTGCACTGTCCTTTTACACACTTTAGACTGGCACCTACTGTTTGACGTGGATTCCGATTCACTAACAAACAACCATGCCACCGCCAGGATTCGAACCTGAAGCCCGTGTTAACAGGGGTCAGAACGCTAACCAGTTGGCCATCAGGTAGCAGATTATGAGGTCTCTGGTGAGAGTCTCGTGGCCTACTGATCATTTATCCTGAACGCCACAGGGGCGCTCTTGCCAGTGTGTAGGAGAAAGCACGGTTACAATATGGCTGATATAAACAGGATATTCTTAAAATGATTATTTTGTAAATTAGTTCCATGCAGTTCTAAACAAATCAAATGAAATATAAATCTTTTGTTGAACATTAAAAAATTTATTTCTAACAAAATAAAACTTTTATGTTTATAAGTGCATTTTTCTCTTTTGTTAAAATATCTATTGTAAACATAATTGGAAAAATGGTCTTTGTGTGAAGAAAATGCATTTAAATATTTAGATTCCTCTTTAGTGAAAAGATGGTTATAAAACTTTCTCTATGCTTAAAAAGATGAAGGGAGAAAAAAAAAAAAAGGTTCTAAGCGTCCCTTTTCTTCAAAATTCGACAGTTCTGATATGAATTTTTAACGGAAAAGGTTCTCGAAACTTATTCCGAAAAAATTTTGCAAAAATGGAAAAGTGTTTACCTTCTTAACTTTCATTAAATAATTATTTAATGAAAGAAAGTTCAGAAAGTAAACATTTTTCCGAATTTAGAAAGCCCAGTATACGTTGACACACGGTAATTGAAAAAAGAGATAATACTTTCTTTCCATAACTATTTTATTGAAAAACATTTTCTGATGAATTTCAGAATAAAAAAAAAAAGTGTTTAAAGAAATAAAAAAAAATCAAAAGGTTGTTTGTAAAATAAAAAAATCGAGTTTCTTTATTTAAGAAGTTTTGAAAAATCCTTTGATTTGTAGATAACAAGCCATAAATCACTGTACAATTTAAGAATGGATTCTTGTTTTCTGAGTTTTCTAGAATTAAAACTCTTATAAAACGTTTTGTTTAATTTGACAATTTGATTTAATTGAAGCATACATAGAAATATCAAATCTTTCAATGATATCGTAATACTCATCATTACCATTGGCGCAACAGCCCCATTGTGGGCCAAGGCCATCTGCCTACTGCCAAGTATCGAGACAGATATTTTTCCTTTTACGGAATAGAGTTGCCAGTCCTCTGCTCAACATTCTTCAGTCATATGTGATGGGACCTACGATTTAAAACGAATCCCGAACCACTACAAATATCCGTGGCATCATTGGGACTCGAACTCAAAGCCTGTGGCACCGAGTGCCCCCAGTCTCTCGGCCAGTCAGACTAGAAATTAAACAGGTATAATTTGAATTTAAAAGCAAAAATCAATGCAATTCTTGTGATAAATGTATAAGAATTATTTTTCCTTTAATTTGAATAATTGTTTTAAAACCATTTTAATCATTATTTTTTTAAAGTTTGAAAAAGGTAATTTTTAATTCTAAAATGTTATTATAAGGTTTATTAATCCTTTTTTTTTAATTTAATATTTTTCACTTATGTACTATTGCATTTTTATTTCATTAAAACTTTTTTTTTTTTAGGGATAATCTTATTTTTTAATAAATTAAACAAATGTTTCAAAACATTTAAAAAAATCTAAGCTCTAATTTTCTTTTGCGAAGAATTAAAATGCATAAAACTGTAAAACAAATTTCATTTGTTATAATAATTAATCCTTACCTATTGTTAATATATCACTTTCAAGAACGGAGATAAAAATCAAATTACAATACGGAACAAAAAACTTTTAAAATAAAAGTCTCTTAATAGCAAACTTCAAGTAAGTCTTCAATCTTTTAAATAAATGCTTCCAAAAATGAAGAGACAAAAAATAAAATAAAAAATGTTTTGCACTAATTAGGAAGCATTTTTGTTTTATGGTCGAGTATTTGATAAATTCTTATGTATGTAACATATAAAAATCTTTTGTAATTCATTTTTTTAATCCTTATAGGATTAAAAAAACCTGTTTAGTACTTTAGAATAGATCTCTCAACCCTTGTCTGGAATTTTTTTATGAATATAATTAAAAAAATGGTTAAAAAGGAAAAAAAAAATAAGACATCTCATGTTAAAAAGAATTTTTTTAAATGTATTAAGAGGAAAAATTATTTGATTCTTTTTTTTAAATTAATGATTGTAAAAGTTTTTATGCTAAGAACCAGTCCAAGTATTACAAAAAGAAATAGGAAATTATAAAACTTGAAGTTAAAAGAATTTCAATTTAGAAACTTAAGCTCATAAAACCAGATGCGTTCTCTAGTGTTAATTGTATTTTTTTTAAATTTTAATATAGCTGAAATATTTTTCATAAATGAAAAGATTTTCATTTTATAAAATATAATTTCTTAAATGTACGTTTAATGTATTATTTTTAATTTATAAATCATTAATAAAGATGGGGGCTTTTGTAAAAGAAATGTAAAATTTGTTTATAGGATTATTTAATACAATTATGTTAAAACTTGTTTTAAAAAATATTATGAAAATTGCACAAGTCTATGCATCTAACTCTCAAATCTATCTCTATGCAAATCCATTGCACTAATCTTTAATTATATTATTAATTTATTAATAAGTTTTAATTATAAATATTATTAAAAAAGTATTAAGTACTATTTAATTTCTCGTTTAACTTTAATATAGTTCTAATTTTATATTTGCAGATTAAATTATATCAATATGGTAAGAATTTAACGGAATAATTTTTCATTTAAATTAAATTGTATTAAGATTACATATGTAATCATTTTAGATACAAACAAACAAACAAAAAATTAACAAACAAGAAAAGTTTTGAGAAAAAAAAAAATCAAACATTTAATTCTTTGAAAAAAAGGTTTTACAAAATGTAATTTAATTCGGCTTGACATTCGCTATACGGCTGAAGTTTGAAAAATTTTTTCTTCAATTGTCTGTACATTAAAGACATTGAAATAACAAAATTTGTTTTCAATTTTTGGTATAACATTTATTTTTCTTTAATATTAATTGATGTTTTTATATTACTTATTATATTTCTTAACACATTAAAAATAATGTTTTCATAAATATTTCACTGTGAATTTCAGTTTTCTATTTCATTTTTATACATCTTTAAGACTGTTAAGGTTTCTTGCGTAGCAATTTGAAATTTTCAACCTGAAATTATATGTTCGAATTTTCAATTGCTCCTACATAAATAAAAACTACATTGATTACAATTTTTAAATTAAGTTTAGTAATTTAAAAAATAGTTTTCTACTTTTTGACTACTATAATTTTCTAATTTTTCAATTCATTTTACAAAATAATCTCTTATAATGTACGTAAAAAAAAATTATGATTTTATGTTTCAAATTTCTTGCTAGAAGTTGTATGTTCTGTTGTTACCTATGGTTTTATTGGAACTCAATCTATACACATTTGACCACTTGCCATAGAAACAGAAAAAACATTACAAAAAAATTCTAAATATTTAGGAATACAAAGGAAGACATTATAAACGAAAAATGCCCAAGGACTTATAAAAGGTTAAATGTTCCAAGGACAAAAATTTAAAAGCTAGAATCATAACACTAAAAGTTCGTGTGATCAGGACATGTTTTCTCTGGCCCTTCAGTAAAGAGTACACAAATCACCCTTCTGTCGTATTATGATCATTTTAATTATTCTTAGTTCAGAAATTATAATTTACAATGAATTAAAAACCTTTTAAATTTAAAAATAAATAATATATATATATATATATATATATATATTATTTATTTTATTATTGATAATTTGCTTTATAAGAAGTTTATAATATATTTTCATTATATTAAATAGCATATTTAAATTTATTGAAAATAATTTAAAAAAATTGAATTTTTTTTGTTAGAAATTAAATTAGTTTATGAACTAAAAAGTCATCAGAAATAAAAAAATACTACCGCATCAAAATATTCAAAAAAAGAATTAAAAAATAAATTACATAAAAATATTTTTCAGCCAATAAAAGTATTTAATCCAACCATTAAAGTGAAACCTTTTCAGATTCATTTTTTATTTCAAATATTCGTGAAAAAATACTTAACATTATAAAATGTTTTATATCTAAAGTAGATTAAACCGATTTAATTAAAAAAAAAAATTTTAACTTCCAGCAAATTGAGCGGGATAAAAGATGGCAGATTTTTACGAATTTAAGTCAAAGTTAATTAAATAGCTTTTCAAAAAATGTTAATCAAATTATAATTTTGAGAACTTCAATACTTTTTAAAATCCCAAGTTAAAATGTCATATGCATATATGGCGAAATGTATCTTTTTTAAACAACTATTCGTTAATTAATAAATATTAAGTCTGTCTCTATAAATAACTGCTTATACATTAATTTTTGCATTGACTTTTTTAATACCCATAAGATCAGAATTTCAGAGGATTAAAAGAAATATTTTTTTGATAAAAAGAAATAATTGTTGCAAATGGATTACTGACAAACATTTGCTGAAAATTATTAAGTAAAAGCCACTTGGGATTTAAATTGAAAATGCCAGTTTCTTTTACGTAAAAAATATTAGAGATAGAATATCTGAATTGCTATTCTCAAAGGATGATGGGTAATTAATGTTTTGGCAGCTGCAATTTAGAACTTTAAATGAGCCTAAAGTAATTATTTTAAATTTTTCAAACTTAAATTTTTAGATGGAATTTAGTTTCAATGTACTCTAATTAGTTATTAAAAGGTTTTATCATATTTTTTGAAAGTAAAAATTATATAGAAATGATATCAAATCAAAATACATAATTAAAAGAGGAAATGTTTAATAGTATCAATATTTGGTTCAAGATTCTGCTAATGTTTTGAAACCAATTTTGCAGATTTTCGATATATCAGTGTAGAAAATTTGAAAAATTTAATTCAATACAAGATTGACTTTGTAAAATAGGTTATTTTTTGTAACAAAAGATATATTTTGAAAAGGCTTGATAATTTGAAAGAGGGTTTCTGAATTGAAGCAGCGTTGTTCTAATGTTTCACTTATACCATTAAATATCCCAAGAGGTTTTAGCCTGAAGTGGACATGTTAAATCTGTAATTCATAAGCTCTTTTCGTTTTGAAGGGGTAAGTAGAATTATTTCCTGGGAAAGCTTCATTTTCTGGTGCCACAGGTTTTGAATTCAAGTCTCGGTGGTATCATGATTGCTTGTAGTGGTTAGAAATCTATTTTAAACTATAGATCTTAGTCTAATATAACCGTAGTTCGTTGGCCATAGGGCGGACAACCCTACCCATTGAAAAGAAAACATCTCTTGTCTCAAAATCTGCTAGTAGGCAGACAGCCTTGGCCCACCGTGGGGGTACTGCGCCAATGAAGAAGAAAGCTTGACATAAATGCTCTTCTGTATGTAAACCGCTTGATTTTAGTTTCGAATAGCACTTCGAATAGTTTATATTTCTTCATTGCATGAGGACAAGTTAAATTTGAAATTCATGAGTTCAAAATGATGAGTAGAATTACAAAGAGAAGAGGTGAGTAGAATTACATCCTGGTAATGCTTGATGGCTGGAGAGTAACGCTTCTGTATTGAATTGACTTGGCTATAGTTTCGAAAAGCATATCGAATAGTTTATATTTATTCATTGCATGAGGACACGTTAAATCTGTAATTCATAGGAAGAGGTAAAGAGGATTATATCCAAGTGTATTCTTTTGATGGCTAGAGAGTAATGCTTCTGTATTGAAAGGGCTTGGTTTTTGTTTCAAATATCACATTGATTAGTTTATATTTCTTCACTGAACGAGGATATGTTAAATTCGTAATTCATGAGTTCTATATGATTTAAAGAGGTGAGTAGATTTATCCTTGGAAAGCTTGATGGGTAGAAAGTAACGCTTCGTTGTTGAAATGTCTTGGTTTTAGTTTCGATTAGCACATCGAATAGTTTATATTTCTTCATCATATGAGAACACATTTGTATTTCGTGAGTTCAACATGATTTGAAGGGTGAGTAGAATGATATCCTGGGAAAGCTTCATGGCATGCATGTTTTACTGCTTGATTTAGGTTCGAATATTTTATTTTTCTTCACTGCATGACGGTACTATAAATCTGTAATTCATATATTCTACATGTTTTGAAGAGGTATATTATTATTGAGGAGAATTATATCTTGCGGAAACTTGATGACATATAGGCCTTCACGTTTTTAATTTCGAATAGCCTGGGAAAGCTTGATGGTATGCATACGCTTCTATATATAAACCACTTGGTTGTAGTTTCGAATAGCTGTAATTCATAAGCTGTATATGTTAAAGCTGATATGTTAAAATTAATTAAATAATATGTTAAAGCTGTAATTCATAAGCTGATATGTTAAAGCTGTAATTCATAAGTTCTATAAGATTTGAAAGGGTGAGTAGAATTATATCCTAGGAAAACTTGATGTATAGAAAGAAAAGATTTCTGCATCGAAACCGTTTGGTTTAAAAATTCAAGTTGTATGTAAAATAACTGACATTTCTTCTCTTGATAAGGACATTGTTGAATATGCAATCGGTAAGTTGTACATGATATGAAAGATATTGAAATGAAAAGAAAGATTTGGTTGCTATCCCTATAAACATCAAATACCATCAAATTGTTTCTATTATCAAAAAAAAAAAAAAAAAAAAAGGAGCTTATTATAGTTCAAATGTATGGAAAAATCACATTGGAAAATCTTTTTCATAAAAAAAATTTCTATGGATTTTGCGGAAAGTAAATATTCATAGAGGAAAATCATAAATGTTCCTCGCGCAGTTTGCATATAGAATGCTCGTGGAATGCATACTGAAATTCTAAACAAAAGAGCAAATCATATAGTCGTTTTCACTCCTTCCTAAAAATAAGCAAATGCGCAGATATCGAATAAAAAATCGAATAAAATGGAGTTAAGAAGGGGATGGAATTCGATATTCGAAAAAAAAAAAAAAAAAAAAGCGAAAAGCTTTTGAGATTGCTTTTTCGACGGAAAAGCGAAACAGAAAAACACTACCGAAACGAAGAAAATAACACAGAAAAAGAAATTGTATGGAAATGAGATCTAATGCCGAATGATTTTTTTTCTTTCTTTTTATGTTCCATTGCCACTGTTTTATAGAAAATTGGAAAGCAAAATTTAGTTTTAGCCTTAGGAAAGGAGGAGGAAAAAAAAAAAGCTTCAGTTTTCTTCGACTCTTTAAAGCTGAGCACAAAAACTTGCAAGCCGATTAGACGAGATCAGAGTTTTAAATTAGTTCTTGAAGAAAACCTGGCTGTTGAAAAATCTGATTAACTGGCCGGGCAAAAATCATTTAAGAAAGGGGAGATTTTTTTGTGTGTGTTAAAAACTTTTTAAATCTGATCTTTTTTTTTTTTTTTACAACTGACAGAATCTGATCATTAATTTTTTTCCTCGAATAAGTTTGCTTGTAACTAACTTAACAAAAAATCAGAATGATTTTTTAAACAACTAGAAAATCCCTTCTTTTTTTTTTTTAAAAAAAATATTGCTCATTGTCTGCTGAACCTCGGGTTAAAGGAACTGAATTAAGTAGATAAGCAACAATAGCTTCTGGTATTAAAAAAAGAAAGAAAAAAATCAACTTTAAGATGTTATTGTTTAAGTATCTCGATGAATCTCTTTGGAGTAAAAATAACGGAATAAAAAAAAAAAAAATCACAACTATATTTCGATGCGATTTTCAGCTTTTGTAATGTAAAATAAACTAGTAACTTAATGTTTTTTTTAAAGAGAAGTTAGTATCTTGTTTATGTGTTACGAAACGTAATAAATTGCCATTTTTAAAATATATTTGGAGTAAGCTTTAATTAAATTCAATCAAAAGTTTATGCAGGAAAATTTTATTTCCTTAAGATTCGTTTGAATACATATCAGTATAACTGTCATCTATTTAATTTTGTGTTGGAACAAGACAACATCTTCATCATCATTATCTTTTCTTTTCTTTATCAACCTAATTATCATAATCATTATCTTATTATCCTTTTTTTCATGTCTGGATAACTGTCATCTATTTATTTTTTTGTTGGAACAAGACAGCATCAACATCATCAACATTTTTTCCTTATCATCATCATTATCGTATTATCTTTTTTTATATCTGGATAACTGTTATCATTTTTTTTGTTGGAAAAAAAGACAACATCATCATCCTCATTATCTTTTTTTCCTTATCATCATATTATTATCTTATTATCCTTTTATATCTGGATAACTGTCACCTATTTAATTTTTGGTGGAACAAGACAACATGATTGTCATCATTCTTTTTTTCCTAGTTGACTAGGAAATAATAATGAATACAAAATAATCGTGTAATAATAAGTAATAACTTTAACTGATTAAACGTGAAATTTGATGTGATTTTTGTATTCAAATAAAACAAAATGTTTCTTAAATGTAAGGAATAGCTAAATTATATGTATATTCTTTTTATTTAATCCAATAGTGTATTATTTTGTTCTAAAATTATCTTTTATTCATAAATAAAATAGTTAAAGAAGAAAATTATATGATTTTTAATACTCTTCAAATTGTCAGAGATCGTGATATTTAAAAACGATACATATATGTATGAAAATTATCCCAATCTATTATTTTCCTAATTCAAAATATATTTAGTTTTTACACTTATTTATCATTCAGGTTTTTTTGTGTCATTAAAAGATATGATATTTCGATTAGTATGTCTCAGGCAAAATGTATTGAATATTGAATTCTTATATATAAATATTGATATATTCATATATTGAAGTATTGAATTAATTATTAAATTAAACATTGCAAGTTTAAAAAAATGTAAACAAAAATCATTTTTAGCAATTTTTTAAAAATGAAAAAATTTATAACAATGATGATTTAAATGAGGAAAATATATTATTTTATAAGGTTTAAAACAAATTAATTACAGAAATTTATGAAAAGAAATTAATTTTGTTATACTTTATTTTAAAAAAAATATGACTTCTTTCCAATTCAGAGATATTTGAACATTTCTTTCTTATAGTAAAAAGTTATCTTATTAATGATAATGAAATAGAAAAAAAACTCAAACAATAAGATGAATTCAATTTTTAAATATAGTGCAACACAACATAACACGGAATTTCATGAATAAAACACACACAATGAAGAAAAAGTTATTTACATGCCATTTTCCAGGATTCTAATAAATAATTTAAGAATACTTCAGAAACAAAGATTGAAAACATCCCCTCTCCCCCAAATAATCTGAAAGTTAATTTAAAGCAATGTATACTTTTAGAAACGGGAATGTGTTTTTGCTTTTCAGAAAACTCATTTAACAATTCTCATCTATAGTATTCTTGGAAAGCTCAATTCGTAACACATTTAGAGCAAAACCTGAGACGGTAAAAGCGAAATTCAAAATTTCATTCCTAAATGATAAGATTAATTTTGAAGTCATATCAAAAGAATGTTTTATTATTCTAGATACTTAAATAGCTTTGCGAAGTTTTTATTTTCGCGAAGTACAAACATTCACTGTAATATTATTGAAAGAAAAAACAACATTTATAAATGAACAACATCGAGACTGATTCTATTTTTTATTATCTTCGAATTTATATCCGGAGTGAATTGTTTTTATCATTATCTGTTTTTATTTCCAATAGGGAACTCGAGAAAATAATTTTCTTCGAAATGTTTTCCATGTGTCTTTCTTTCATTGAATTATAAAGAAAATGAAGTTTAGCAGAGTTCCTTCGAAAATCCGAAAATTGTTTTGAGACTTGAAATCTTTAGTTTAATAGCCTCGAAAAAGAATTTATTTATATTTTAAGAATAAGTGATTAAATTTTTGTTTATATTTTAAAAAAAATACTATTTGGTATTCGTAAAACTTAGATGTTTAAAAGTTCCAAATTGAATTGAAGCAGACGATATTGCACTGCTGAATAAAAGTAAAACTTAATTCTTTTTTTTTCTGTTAAATTGATGTCAAACTTTAGCAGAGTTCATTCGAAATTCTCAAAATTGTTTTAAGAATTGAAATCTTGAGTTTAATAGTACTCAAAAATGAATTTATTTATCTTTTAAGAATAAATAATTAATTTTTTTATTGATTTATACTTTAAAAATACTATTTGATATTCGTAAAACTTCGATGTTTAAAAGTTCCAAATTGAATTAAAGCAGACGATATTACACTGCTGAATTGCTCTGTTAAATTGATGTCAAACTTTAGCAGAGTTCATTCAAAAACACAAAATTGTTTTGATATTTGAAATCTGAAGTTTAATAGCAACGAAAATAGAATTTGTTCATATTTTAAGAATAAGTGATTAACCGTTTTTAAAACTTTAAAAATATTACTTGGTAGTCACAAAATTTAGATGTTTAAAAGTTCCAAATTGAATTGAAGCAGACGATATTGCTCTGCTGAATAAAAATAAGATGTAGCATTTTTTGTGTTAAATTGATGTCAAAATTAAATTCATGTCAAACTTTAGCAGAGCACATTCGAAAATCCCAAAATTGTTTTGTGACTTGAGATCTTAAGTTTAATAGCCCAGAAAAAAAAGTTATTTTAATTTAAGAATAAGTGATTAAATTTTTTTAATTAATTTATGTTTTAAAAATACTATTAATATTCGTAAAATTTAAATGTTTTAAAAATTCGAAACTAAATGGAAGCAGACGATATTGCAATGCTGAATAAAAAATAAAATGTAGCATTTTTTCTGTTAAATTGATGTCAAAAAAATTAAATTCATGTTAAACTTTAGCAGAGTTCGTTCGAAAATTCCAAAATTGTTTTGAGACTTGAAATCCTAAATTTAATAAGTCCAAAAAAAGAATCTATTTGTATAAGTGATTAAATTTTTTAAAATTAATTTATACTTTAAAAATACTATTTGATATTCGTAAAACTTAGTTGATTAAAAATTCTAAATTGAATTGAAACAGACAATATTTCACTGCTGAATAAAAATAAAATGTAATATTTTTTTTTTTTTTTTGTTAAACTGATGTCAAAATATATCACAAGCATCAGTAGAATATCTAATAAAATGATTAAATGTCAATATTTATTTCTCTACTTATTCAGAAAATAATTAAAAAGTTTTTCATGAAAAACTGGGCACAAATATTATTGATAAAAATTAATTTTTCAATGTCATATATTTTTCACGTTTTATTGTCAATACTGTTCATCAAGTTAACATATATAACCATTGTTCATCAATTGGAATGGATATTTAAATTTTACAGCACTGGATCTTCATAAGGTATAGCGATACTTTATAGAAATGGTGCTTGTTCATATGTAACTGGTCCATTTCTATGAATATATAAATGATAGTTCCATAAACAAAGCCTCAGATGCCTATTTGTATTCAATACAAATGGGAAGGCATGGGTAGCAATGTTCTGCAGAAGACATCAGCTGTGATGAACTTCACAAATAGATGTTTTGTATTCTGGTTGCGAACTACCAATGCCTATTGCAGTTTCCGCAGTCAGAGACAACTGTATCTATCTGTGGAAATAAAACTGTAGTGACTTAGTGGGTGTTCTTGAATATTCCTGGCTTTTTTGGAAAGAGTATTTTGGTTTCAGAATAAAAATCATCTTGTACCGACTTTTTGAAGTGCATTCTAGGTTTTAGAATAAATAGAATGCTCCAAAAATATTTTATAAGGTAAATAATTATTATAGTAAAATGTATCAATAGTATAGTTATCGTTGAAATTAAATTATATTGGTTTTGACTTTGCTGGACTACGAAATAGCTCCTTAAAAATATATTGATCAAAATTGTGTGTAGTCAAAGGTAAAGCTCTAGTTTTAGTGATTTCAGCAATTATTTTGACAAGTGTTGAAATATTTTCTATTATCGGCAATATTTTAAAAATAAATTTTTTTTGTGTCATATAAAGAAATTATTTAAAACCTGTTATATTAAAACCTGTTCTATCTATGAATCAATTGCTTTGATCTCATAGATAGAACACAATATTAATATGAGTTTCAATAGATAATAAAAGTAACTAATAATCGTATATTGGAATTATTATTATTTTCCATAAGATATCAATAATATTTTATTATAGTTGCCTTTTAAATTGAAAAGAAATCATTAACATATGCTTGTTGTCACGTCCAAGAAATTTACGAGGTTTTTATCAATAGTCATAGCTAAAAAATTGATGGAATATTTTGAAATATTTGTATTTCCAAAAACTGGTAAAGTGAAAGAGATAGGATAGGAAATTTATGATATTCCACCAAATTTATGATATGAGCCAAAATTATTATGAGCCAAATTTATGATATGAGCCAAAATTATTATGAGCCAAATTTATGATATGAGCCAATCCCACCTTTTGAAACAGGGTTGACACAAAAAGAGTCCAACTTCATTTAAATTTCATAAACACTTATTTAAATATTCACAACATCATTAGTGAAAAAAAAATTTAAACAAAAGAAAGTTGAATAAAATTCTTTTTAGTTTTTGTCGTTTGAGTCCATTTATTTCACAAATAAAAAATACGTTTATAATGCTGGTCAAATAAAAAAAAAACCTTTAAAAATGCTTTTTGTCATGTTAAAGAAATATGCGAGGTTTTCATCAACAGTCACAGCTTAAAAAATTGATTGAATATTTTGAATTATTTATATTTCAAAAACTGGTAAGTAGGAGAGCTGGATTGGAAATTGTTGACATTTATTATTATTTAAAAACTTATTTGAAAACTCCTGTATCCATGACAAACATGTAAATAGGAAAGTTTCCCCATTGAGTTTAAGGATAAAAGAGGAAAGAAACAAATCTCACTTCATTTAAATAACATGAACACTTATTTAAATGTACACAATATCATTAGTGAAAAAAATTAACAAGTAATGTAAAAAAATTTTTAAAGTCATTTCCTACTTTTTTTTTCACTCTATTGCAGAAAAGTCCTTTATTAAATAATTTTCATTCCATTTTTTTAAGTTTATCTGGCGCCATCTATTGGTAGATACATGCAACTTAAATCTAAAATAAACTAAAATTAATTAATTAAATTTAATGAATGAATTAATATTTGAAAAAACTGTATTAACATCCAGTGTCATCCACTACAAGTTCCAAAAAATGTATTTGAACTTGAGTGGACAAATAAAAAGTATTTTATGAACGATTGAAAATTTGAACAAGATATATATAGGGACAGTGTGAACTAATAGAAGGAATTGAAGCATAAAAATAATCTGAATAAAAAATTTTTTTAGTCTTTGTTGTTTGAATCCATTTAGTTCATAAATCAACATACATTTATAATGCAGGTGAAATAAAACTAATTAAATAATTATGATAAATGAACTTGAAAATAATTTTTCTGAAATGTTATTAAAAGTACTGAAAACGTTGAGTAATTTTGAAACTATCATAATTTTTGATGCAGATAAAATAAAAAAATTAAAATATAAATCTAATAAAACTAATTAATAAACAAATAAATTTCTAACAAAACTAATTAATATTTCAAATATGCTAAACATGCTTTATAGTACATCCTAAAAAATGCGACTAAAACAATATAATAAAATTTCTTACTAATTAAAATGACTGACTATAATAATATTCAAATATTTGTTCTCTTGATAAATTAAGAAGAACAAACATGAAGACACTACAATACAGACACGCCTATGCTTTTAGCAGATACATTTTGCAAATATTCATTAAATTATACAATATCTATAAAAGGGATTTAACATACTAAGTTATTTATTTATATCTTAAAATATTAATAGAAATCATTCGTGAAAATACTATTATTCATTTGAAAATTAATTAGTACCATTAGTCAATACTTCATTGAAAGTTGCTATACAGTTTTGAATTTTTTCCATTTTAATTGACATAGTTAAAATAGTTATTAATAATAAAGAACAACATAATAAATAAATAATATAGATGTATTTAAAAGGATTTTCTATATTAAAACATAATTATGACAATAAGATTGCAAATTCGTAAACATGACAGTTTCGACAAAATATAGCTTATTAATTAGATGATAGAATGTGTACATAGTTCATTTAAAACGTTTAATTAAATATAAATACATTGAAGAAATATATTAGTTTAATAAAGCAATGTATTTGTAATGCTTCGCATTAATTAAAAATTGAAGTTTCGATTAATTAAAGACTGAGATGTAAAATGAATTTAAGATTTATGTTGCATTGTCGTTTAAATTAGCCTGAAATATATTTGCAATGAAATACTGATATTACTCAATACCTTAAAATACCTAATGCATTTTTTAATATTTCAATAATTATTTTATTGATACGTGGCTTTAAAAATAATTTATCAAATTTTGTTTATTGAGTTATATAAAAATATATATACAGTTTTAAAGTAGTACCTCAATTTAAAACTGTTTTAATTTTTATAAACTTAGGAACATGACAAAATGCATTTGATTGTCAAATATTTTAATTCGCATAATAATAACAAAAATGTCTTTATTACTTTAATCTAATCCTTATATCTCATATGCGTTTCTACAAGCAAAAATGAGTAATAAAATAATTAAACCAAATAATTTGAAACAATGCTGAAATAGAAAGAATGGCATTTTAATTAAATTAATAATAATTGGGATTTAAAAGTTTTTGCTTCAAAAAATTAATCCTGAAAATATATAGCACCTATTTATGGTGCTATTTTATTTCTCAGCAAAATGTTTCGTTCAAGGAAACTTTGGAACAATTTGAAGAAAAGTTAAATATTTGAAATGTAAAAAAAATTGGTTCCTAATCAGAGTATCTGGACTCATTGGAAGTTATTATTATTTATTATTTCAGAAGAAAAATTATTCACAAAATTATTTCAGAAAGTTCTTAATATCATATGAGGACTTTCAATTTTAGTATATGCACTACCGAAACGAGTGCAGTGCTCATATGAAGAAAACTCTGACCTTTAGTACCTCAGGCTTTAGATTCGAATCCTGCATGCTTATTAGTGGTTTGGAATCCATGTTAAAGCGTAGGTTCCGGTCTTATTAGCCCAAAGTGTGCAAAAAATGACCACAGAGAGACAAACCAAACCGGACGACGAAAAACATTTACCTTTTTTTTTCACTGATTTCTAATTAAATGTATCATTTCCTTATAAATGTATGCAATCGTGCACAGAAGTTGCATCTGTGATAATCAACAGAAATAAACAATTAGTTTCATGTTTTGATCCTGGAGGAAATCGCTTACCATCATTAATACTTTGCAATGATGGCAGTCATTAAAATCAGTTGGTTCCGCTTGACCACAGTTGCTGATATATACAGTCTAATATAGTTTACGAACTACCTATAATATAGTAACTCGGCATATTTCATGTCATCATCTACCTGTAATATGTATACTCATTATATCCCGTGTAGTAACTGTAGTAACTCATATTAAATAATGAACTGCTAAATCTTCTCACCTCTGTTGCATAATAGAGTCATTATGTAATACTTTGAATTACTTCTTTATTTTGTATATCTATTATATTGCCCGTTGTTTTACTTTTTTGATTGGATTCGAAAATAATCAGTTGAATTTGAAATTTTATTTTACACATTGGAAAATAATATTCACAGAAGATGACTTTGGCAATCATTTTACTGACGAAGGTCCGTTCAACAATAGGTTAAAAACTTATGGTCTAAAAGTTTTTAACTGAATAATTTTTGTTTATTTCATTCTTTAGAGGTACATAAGTATTTAAAAATATGTACTTTGTAACTTCGCACTTTGTAAATAGCGTCATTGTATATCTAGTAACTCCGTAATTCAAATGTATTAAAAAATGAGGGTAAAAGCAGATGCACAAAAATTCATATTAATTTTGAATATTATGTTTTTGTCCAATTAAATTTGCGATGTCTTGCTGTAATACATTTCATAGACATTCCATTTTATGAAATTCCAATCGTAAAATTAGGCCTAACCGTATAGGAAATTATAAGTTTACGGAGTAAAAGATTACGAATAAGTTAATTAATTTTTCAACTTTCTATAGATGTTTCTTATTTTTACCAAGATAGGGATATGCTATATTCTTAGCGTTTTTCTAATAAAATTGCAAAGCCTATTAACACCAACAATACACAGAGTAAATATGGACTGAATACATCACCTCCAACCCATTGGTTTGGTTTGTTTTGACGCTCTACGGTCATTTTATGTACACTTTAGGCTAATTAGACCGGGATCTATTGTTTAACGTGGATTACGAACCACTCACAAACATTCATACCCCGCCAGAATTCGAACCTGAAGCCTGTGGTACCAACTTCCAGGGCGCTAGCCAATTGACCATCAGGCTCCTCCAATTCACTAGAGTCCATCTATCACATAGTTTAAATATACTTAAATTCGGCGAGTACCTTAAAACTTTTGGCTAGGTTTGTCAAATTTGAAACTGAAATATGTCAGGAACCCAAATCATAACGCCCCCCCCCATTTTAGGACCAAGTTTTTCATCATAAAATAATCCTTAATTTGCCAAAATCGGAAAATTCTTACTACTTTGTTATTTTGAAACAAAAATTAGGCAAACTAGCATTAGAAAAATAAAAATAAAAATAAAGTTTATAAAACAAATTAATTATTAAAAAACATACTATAGACATATTTATACTACAAAGACTATAACAAATATAATAAATAAAAACTTCCAAAAATTAAAAATCCATACATTACATGTTAAAAGTGTCTTCATTCATCTCTTTAAGAGGCACTCGATCCTTTATTACAGTAATTATCTTCCTTTTTGGAGAAGTATTTTATTTTTAAAATGAACTCTGTCGAAAGCTTTTTAATATATGGAAAATGTTTTTTCCATTGTAAAGGGCAGGAGTTCCATTAGCAAAATGAGACCCGTGTCTAAATTACTGGGCCGACCTGCTTACTCTCCGCTACAATAAATATTCACCCTTTATATTCCACATCGGTAAGGATCAATGAATAACTATTCGTTCCCCCCCGCTCACCCCACTAATCTTAATTGTGCGTCGAAGCACACAAAGGAGTCCTACAACGGATCTGACAGCCCCTTCTAAACACGGAGGTGACGTCACTGACAGAATGGAGGAGAGTTGAGAATTATTCTCGGCTGATGAACTCGCGAGGACAAAATGCAAACGATAAAATATTTGTTTCGGATTAGAATTTACAAACTGTGGCGAATAAAATAGTAATCAACTGCTTGCATTACTTTTTTTCCTGTTAATAAATTATTTGTTATAAATTGTAAATTGTTTTTTTTGTTAATGTTAAAAATAAAAATCATTTTATAATTTTATTATAAAATTAAAATAATTTTAATAATAAAATTTTTTTTTATTAATTTTTTAATTTAACTTTATTTTTATTTTTTATTTAATATTATTAAAATAATTTTATAATTTAATAATTTTAATATTATTTTTTAAATAATATAATAAATTTTTATTTTTAAGTTACTTTTTTGTTAATAAATTAGTTGTTATAAATTATAAATTGGTTTTTTGTTAATGTTAAAAATAAAAATACATAAATACGATAAAACATTTGTTTCCGATTATAATTTACAAACTATGACAAAAAAATAGTTGTAAATTGCTTGCATTATTTTTTTTGTTAATAAATTATTTGTTATAAAGTATAAATTGGTTTTGTTATAAAAATATAATTTTAATTAATAATATTTTTATATTTTAAATCGTTAAAAAATAAAAATAAAAATAAATAAATACGATAAAACATTTGTTTCAGTTAATAATTTGCAAACTATGACAAATAAAATAGTAGTGAACTGTTTGCATTACTTTTTTGTTAATAAATTGTTTGTTATAAATTATAAATTGGTTTTGTTAATGTTAAAAATAAAAATAATTTTAATAAATAATATAATAAATTTATATTTTTAGCAATCGTTAAAAATAAAAATAAAAATAATTTTTTTAATAAATAAATAAATTTATATTTTTAGCAATCGTTAAAAATAAAAATAAAAAATAAATAAATACGATAAAACAGTTGTGAAATGCTTTCATTACTTTTTGTTAATAAAATTATTTGTTATAAATTATAAATTGTTTTTTGTTAATGTTAAAAATAAAAATAATTTTAATAAATTATATAATAAATTTTTATTTTTAGCAATCGTTAAAAATAAAAATAAATAAATATGATAAAACATTTGCTTTAGATTATAATTTACAAACTATGACAAATAATACAATAGTGAACTGCTAGCATTACTTTTTGCTAAAAAATATTTGTTATAAATTGTAAATTGTTTTTTTGTTAATGTTAAAAATAAAAATACATTTAATAAATAATATAATAAATTTTTATTTTTAGCAACAGTTAAAAATAAAATAAGCGAATCAAATATTGTATTTTTTTACAAGAATTTAATTTAAAATTGAATAAAACGAAAATTTTTCATATTAAAGAAATCATAATATATATCAAATTCAGCAGCTTTTTTTATGAAAAAAAAATGAAATGTAAAAAAAAATTTATTGCAAAATGATGTCTCATACTTCTGATTTCAATAGTAAAATTTATGATATGGATATATATTTCAATAACTGCTGCAAATATTTTTTATAATTTGATTTATATAAAAATAAATTAAATAAAAATATCATAATGTAATTTTATATTTTCTTTATTTATTAAAACATTTGATTATGAAATAAAAAAGGCAAAGCAAAATTTGTGAATGATGCTCTGTGAAATTAGGTGCTACTAATAACGACGAAAAGTAAAAGACTAAGTTTTTAAGGGGCAAATTGCATTGAAAAAAGATACATTAAAGTTTCTATAGACTAAAAGGAATAATTATGGGAAAATTGAAATTTAACAACAAAAGGTATAAAAGATAGACCTTAATATTAAACAACAATTCTTGTGCCAAAGTGTGGAGGATGCCAGTATTACTGAAAGTGCTTTTCCTTGTATTTGAAGATAACAAGAAACTATTTAGAAGTTGATATACTTCTATTGCAGATAAAATTCAGCATAAATGTTAGTAGATGTAAACATTTATGCAGATAAAATTCAGCATAAATGTTAGTAGATGTAAACATTTATGCAGATAAAATTCAGCATAAATGTTAGTTAGTTTTTTATTACTTTGTTGCTGACTTTAAGATTAAGTTAAGAAGAATTGGATAGCTAATGTAAAACGAAAAAGGTGAAAAGCTACAAAGCTAATGCAAAAGCTTCATAGATAAATGTTTCTGATAACGTTATAGATAATGCTAATTGAAGATGTTTATTTTAAATATAAAAGTTATTTTTCTTATCTTAATGTATTTTACTTTGAGGCAAAACTTATTCTTAATGATAATAACAAAACACGCTCTAAATGTATAATATTTTAAAAGTACGGCTTTTTTTTACAATTCATATTCGAAAGTAATTGAGGATTTCTTTTAAATGCAATATATATATATATATATGGCAACAATAATTACACACACATATATATATATATATATATATATGTATATATGTGTGTGTCTGTAAAAATAACGTCACTATAAGTATATATAATCAATTCTCAGTACAATATAGAATTTCATTAACAATTGCTACTTGAATATATTTTTGAATTTAAATTGATTTTTTTATTGTTCTTAAAAGAATGAAATTTTACATGTTGAATTCAATTTTTTTTTAATATCATACGAATTTATATATGGAATTAATTTTTGTTTTTATTTTTTAAAATTGTAGAATTTCATATTTTTTTCCATCAGTGACATCAATAGGCAGTGACATCAATACGCAGTTTTAAAATTCAAAATTGGAGGAATTTAAATTGATAATGATTTTCAGTACATTTATTGCACTTAACAGAATAAAATTTCACATGTCGAAATACATATTTTTAATATCATTCAAATTAATATGTTTGAAATAATTTTTTTTGTTTTTATTTTAAAATTGTAAATTTCATAATATTCTTCCAAACTGACAATGGCATCAATACATTGTTTTAAAATTGAAACATGGAGTAATTTAAATATATAATGATTTTCCGCACGTTTATTGCTCTTAAAAAGAATAAAATTTCGCATGTTGTTTAAATATCATACAAATTTATATATGAAGTACTTTTATGCATGAAATAATTTTTATTTTTATTTTACAGCTGTAGAATTTCAAAATATTTTTCCAAATTGACGTCAATACGTAGTTTTAAAATTGAAAAATGGAGTAATTTAAATATATAATGATTTTCCGCACATTTATTGTTCGTAAAAGAAAAAAATCGTATGTTAAAATTCAAATTATTTTAATATCATACAAATTTATATATGAAGTAATTTTATGTATGAAATAATTTTCATTTTTATTTAAAAATTGTAGAATTTCTTAGTATTTTTTCTTTACTGACAATGACATCAATACAAAGTTTTAAAATTCAAAAATTGGGTAATTTAAAGTGATAATGATTTTCCGCACAAAAATATATGCAATATTAATAAAAATATATGAATAAAAACAATAATATATAATAAAGTGTTAACATGCATTGAAAACATTTTTAAATACACATGTAGTTTCAGAAATCTTACATAAGATCTCCATTCACACATAATTCATTATGTAGAAGATTAAAAATATAATTTTTTTTTTTTTGTATAATACAATATAATACAAACTGTTTCAAAAAGATAAAAGTTTTTTTTTTTCCGATATATATTTGCTTATTATACAAAAATCCAACGTACAAGAAAGGTTTTGATCAGATGTTCCAGATCTTTCATAAAAATAAACTTTCACAAAAGCTGGTTTAAAGGATGTTTTATTTGAAAGACAGGGTTATTATTCTATTTAGAGATTTTGCCCAGGGCAAATCTAGCTTGCTAGTCAATGCACATCAAAAACAGATGTTGTAAGAAGTTTCCAGAAGAAAAAGCCAACCCAACGGGGAGTTACGAAAGTGACATTTTGGCTCAATAGTGAACTCAAAATAATCTTCTTTTAACCTGCAGGCAATACCACGCCGAACTCCTTTTTATTTAAAAAATGCTACTGTGCCCGAAAAGTAAGACCAATTATTTTTTTTTTCAGGTACTCTTTATTTTTCTTCCAAATTTATTTCATCTTCTACAAAGTAATCCCCTCCGGACACAATGCACTTATGCCAACGTCTTTTCCAATCCTCAATGCATGCTAAAAAGTCATCAGCAGGGATGGCATTCAAAGCGCGTGGCGATTCACGTTGAATCTTTCAATAGACTCAAAACGGTGAGGTCTTTTGAGTTTAGACAATAGAGAAAATCGCACGGTGTGAATATGATGGTTGTGGAACGATATGGGTTTCATTATTGGCGAAAAGTTCACGAAGAACCAATGCAGTATGAACTGGGGCATTCAATGTTTTCGATACCAATCAAGATTTGACGCGTTTGAGGCTCAAAATGGAATTGACAGATCCTTTTTGAAATTCCAACCTCATCAACAAGGTCTCTAATTGTAAATCGACGGTTTGCATGCAACAAATCTTTTATTTTTTGGTTGTGAGCTTCGTCGGTTGAGGTTGAGGGTTGACCAGAGGGCTCTCGTATACAACGCGTTATCTGCCTTCTTTGAACTGTTTATGCCATTTCTAAACATTTCTTTCCGATATAGAAATACTCACCGAATGCCTTCTGCAACATTCTATACGTTTCCGCAAACAAAATTGAATGCAAGTTCATTGCTCAATGAATTCAAACTTTTCAAAAATCACCCGGAATCAGTTTTAGCGTCTCACAAAGCTAAGCTTAACTCAAACACTAATGAATATTTTGATGTCAAATTTCATTTCATACAGATGTCAAAGACAGTGCCAGAAACCTAAAAAAAGAAAAATTGAAATTCCATAAGCCCCGGAATTTTAAATTGAAAATTGGTCTTACTGTTTGGACGCTGTAGTGCATTTTGTCTGTTTTTGCCGAATTAATGAATTGACGAAAAAAAAATCTAATTAATGTATTTCATATCAGGATAAAATTTAAAAAAATATTTTCATTATTGTTCGAAAAAAAAAAAAAAATTCAAAGAGAAAAACGCGCTGAAATTGTTTGTAATAAGGGATTTCATTAGAATAACAAAAGAACAAATTTTAACGTAAGTTCAAAAGGGATAGTTTTGTTGAAATATTATTTCAATAATTTTGCCCTTTCAGTGAAAAAGAGAAAATAAAATTATTTATTGGCATAAATATAAAAAAGAAAAAGTTGGTAACTAACTTTCGGTTTCAGAAATCGGTGGTAAAAAGGAATAATAGTGGTTTGGTTTGGATTGTCGCTCTTCGGTCATTTTTCGCACACTTTAAGCTAATTAGGCAGGGAAATCTAGTTTAACATGGATTAACAAACTTTACTGCTAACAATCATCCATGCTATCGCCATTATTCGAACCAGAAGCCTGTGGAATGATAGTATGTAAGTGAATGTATATTTTCTTTTAATGTACTATAGTAGTAGTTGTTTTGAAATGCCTGGAAATTTGGCTTGTACAACTCATCATTAAATTACCACTTATGTGGCAGAATTAGTATTACCGAGCACCCAAAGGAAGAACCCCAAATCTCATCAGAAATTTTTAATCTTTTCTTTTTTTTTTCTAATATCCCTCTCTTTTCTTTATATATATATATATATATATATATATATATATACAAATCAAATCTTTCGTTTTTTATTACATTTGGATAATTATTTTTAGATACTTCATTTTTTTTTTGTATTAAAAATTGTTTAAGTTGATTATAATCTTCTTCTTCTTCATTGGTGGAACAACTCAACAAACATCCATGGCACCAAGCGCCAGAACGCTAGTCACTCAGCCATCAGGCCCCAATCCTTTTAGTATATCCAAACACTTTGCCGAACTTGTCACCAAGATTACTAAATTTGTTTTCAACTTGAAGATATTAGTCTTTCGTTTTATAACATATCCACATGGTGACTTTTTTTGCAATTAAAAACATCTTTCACAATAAAAAAAATATAACTCTAACTAACTCCCTGGCACTAAAGCCCATGGTGGGTCAAAGCCGTTTGCCTATTGGTAGATTTTGAGGTAGGAGATCTTTTTTTTACTGGTTAGGCTTGTTAGCCCTACATACAACAGTCATATTAGACCTGGACTTCTAATTTAAAGTGGATTCTGAATCACCATTACAGACATCCATGGCACCGCCAGGACTACAAACCGAAACCTGTGGCAGTGAGCGCCACAGCGCTAGTCACTCGCCCATAAGGCCCCGGTTGATTCTAATGCATACCAATAAAGAAACCATCAGTAAACATTTTTCTGTAGTCAAGTTTGGTTTATCCATGCTATAGTACCTCTATTAGGTTTAACAAAAAGCAATCTTTAACAACAAAAGCAATCTTTAGCAATCTCAACAATAACTTTTAAGACGTAACAGTGTATACCTAAACGTACATCTACACAAAAATGAAATAGTTATATGACACGAAAACTTGTACATCGGCAAACAATACTGAATATTGCAAATATTCGTGAATCAAAAATCATATAAGCCTGGCATTGTTATTTCCACACAATAAAAGTTAATGTAAAAAAAAAAAAAAAAAATGGTTCAATATTCAAACGACAAGGAAGTCCTATAATTCACGCTACAAACGGCGATGGCTCCAAAGTCCTACCAACGAAATATGGATTTTCCAAAGACTAATGCGCCAAATAAATCTGCCATGAATGGAATGGCAAGTACGTTGATTGAGTGCGTTACAAAACATTCTCACATTTTTAATTATAATAGAATAGAAATGAGAATCATAACACTCGAATCAATGTGCTGTTTCCAAGGTTACAGCAGCAAAACAACGAGAAGAATGACCAGGTACGGTTATAGCGTGACAACAATGTTTAAAAATATACAAACACAACACCTTACATAAGTTGAGGTAGGTTGGGATGATTGAATATTTCAAGGCTTGGCCCGCGATAACGCTTACAGAACTTGAAGTCGTTGGGTCGATTTTTTATACTTTATGCATGCATGCATTCTAGTGCATACGAAAATGTGTGCACTTTTAATGAAAAAAAAATATTTAAGTAAATTTTTTATGATACTGTTAAGCAGCAAGACGACAACCAAAACCATTCTTGTAAAAAAAAAAAAGCTATAATTTTAAAAATTTGATACCTGGAATAAAATGCGTACATATTTGATTATTCTTAAAATTAAATGTTTTCATACTCTTTTCTTTAAGAATCTAAAAATGAAATATTAAATAAGAATTTGATGCTATTTTTTTAGGAAAGCAGAAATAAATTGTCAAGTAAGATTTCTGTATAATTTATTAACTAAAAAAGTTTCAATAGAAAATGATGGTTAAAAAAATGCAAGTTATAAAATTAAAAATATAACTTTATGTACAAATTTATTAACAAAATGTAGGGAAAAATTCAGTAAATAATTATATATTGCAATATTTTTTTTTCCATTTACTAACATTTCCAAATTGCAAAAAGGTTAACTATTATTGTTAATTAGAAATTATTTTTGTTTTGCAATACATTTTTGCTTATTCTTTTTCGTAAAAATTGTTTTTAAGTATTATATTTTTCTTAATAAAAATACGAACTAATGACTTGCAGATTTTATCATAACACCCCAGAAATAACAAATTGAATGATGAATCAGTAAATTTCCAATGATGATTCAGTCTACACTTTGATTAACATTTATTTGTATTTTACAGTTAGATAACAATCACAACTGAACTATTATAAAAATAGGTGAAATTATAATTATAAAATAACCATTGTGCAAATTAAAGATATCTTTGTCTAAAGCGTATTTGTAAATTAAATCTTAAAAAATGTTTAATATACGTTTCATAAATCTTTTCTTCAAAATGGTCTTTTGAGGAAAATGCAATATTATTAATAAGAATCTTATTTATGAAAAAAATGAATTGTATCTTATTTAATAGGAATTCGATCTGTTTATTTTTAGTGAACATGGAAAGAAGAAATAAATATCAAATAAGAATTCTGTATAATATATTAATTAAAAAAAAAAAAATGTTACAATCGAAAATGGTGGTTAAAAAGATGCAAGTTATAAAATTAAAAATACAATTTGGAAAATTTATTAACAAAATGTAGGAAAAAAATATTCAGTAAATAATTATATATATATAATTATAATAATGCATAAAAATATGCATCAAATTTAGATATTATTACAATTATTATTGCTTAAATTATTGATTTGTAGTTAAAATGAATTTTAATGAACATCGAATCGATTCTGTATTTAAGTTAGATTTAAAATACAATTATTATTAGAACAGTAATAAGTATATGAGAATAATAAGATATTTTCCATCAAAAAATATGTATTAAATTTAAATATTATTACTATTATTACTGCTTAAATTATTGATCTGTTGTTAAAATTGCTCTCAATGAATATTGAATCGATTTTGTATTTAAGACCGATTTGAAATAGTATTATTATAACAGTAATAAGTATATGAGTAATAAGATATTTTCCATTAAAAAATATGTGTTAAATTTAGATATTATTACAATTATGATTGCTTAAATTATAGATCTGTAGTTAAAATTTCTATAAACATTGAATCAATTCTGTATTTAAGTTAGATTTAGAAAATAGCATCGTTAGAAATTAGATAATTCCTATTCAATGTACTTAGATAATTATTAATTAATCAACTATATTATTTTACAATTTTTTTTTTATATGTTTAAAAAATTTTTATGTCGTAACATATATATCCTACAACTACTTATTATAAAAAACTGATAGGGTAGCATTTATAAAATACAGATTGGGTATGAAGTCCAATTCAATCGAAAGAAATAAAAATGATTTTAGTCCCAAATATATAAAAATCTAATTCAATTTTTGCGAAAAACTATGATTGAATATCCCATTAAAATATCGAATTTCATATCATGAAAATGCTACAGTAATCGATACAAAATGAGTTTCTTCGAAAATTATTTCTTTCTGTAATAATATGAAAAGATTGCATTCTCAAAATGAAATTCAATACCAATCGTCTTTTGTCTGTGTTTTTTAGATGTCAGGAACTTTCTTTCAGTTTAATAATTTGTGATATTCAAACGCTATTTTTGAATAAAAATACTACGCCCTTTTAATAATAAATAAATTGCTATTAACATTTTAATATAACACCATTATTTCAAATAAGTTTAAGTCTATAAAACAATTTAATTATTTAGAAGTGTTTTTTTTAACTATATTTTTATATTTATAAATAAATCACGTTTATATATATATAACCAGTTATTTATATTTATTTTTCCAAAAAATAATATAAATAAATATGATGAAATTGATAGCAGTAAATCTTAAAATTAATAATTTTACTTATTTGTATTTGATAGGAAAAATGTATTTAATTAAGTCAATAACTATTCTTGTAATTATTCATTCAAAGGCAGAAATAATAAAAAATTTATTAAACCCCCATAATATTTTTTTTTTTTTATGTAGAGTGTCTATAAAGTATCTAGAAAAATGTAATAGCAATAAAGAGGACCAAAATAAGTAGATTTTGCTATGGAATGTTAAGTGCTGACACACAAGAAAGACATGAATAACAGGTAAATAAGAAAGACAGGTAAAAAAAAGAAACAAACATGTTAATTATTAAATCTTTTACAAAAGGTGGTCAAAAGGGCGTTTACCAACAGTAAACAAAATTCACAGTGGCAGCATACTTTAGCAAAATCTCAGGCAGTCATTAACATTTACAGTAGCAACTGACAGTCTGACCACTAAATCTTCCCCGAACTCAATAGAAATTTTTTAAATTGCATGTTGGTGAGTTTTGAATTCGTGTAGCGATACATACTGCTTGAAATTAGGGCGGCATATGACAATTAAATCACTTTCAAATGTGATCTAAACAGTGCCTTTAACTACACTCAACACGTCTTTTTCGCTCACACATTCCATTACGAAATCTGCCTATTTCATTTCCCTCTACCTGCCTTTACATTTGGGCCATATATTTTAAAGGGGTTCTGTATATTGTCCTTTTTATTTTTGAGAAAAACCGTAATACATAATATAAATAATAATACTTTAAGCACCAAAAATTTGCAATCAATTATTTTTTTATATCCGTTTTTACATGAGTTGTCAACAAAATTTTAGTTTACAAAATTTTCTGACGAATAATTGTTTTTCTTCTTAAAATAATCCTAAGGTTAAGACTGAAATTCAAATATAAAAATTGCAATAGTCAGATACAGTTGGAAACTTCCACTTGAATGCACAATTTTGGAGTTACAGTAACAGTTTTTAATGCTTCCCAGCCTTGAGGGCCACATCTCCTGTAAGAATAGTTGGTAAGATAGAATCAAATGTTTTTCTTTTCTGTTAAATAGATCTCGGATTGAATGAGGTGAATGTCGGTGGTTGGGCGGGGTAAAATAGAGTATGTGGTAAGTTTAAGATGAGAGTGTCAAAGAAAAAAGTACATAAGTATTTTTCTGTCTTTTTTGTATTAGTATCAGAGATACAGTTTTTAATTTCAAGTATTATATTATTGTTAACGGTAAGAAATTTTTTTCAAAAAAATAGTTTTTAAAGATGCAATTAAAGGGGAAAATATTTATAGCCTTCAGTGCTATTCATTAACCAAACGTGAATTAAATATTTATCGTACAGTGATACATAAGTTGATTGAAATGACATCATTGTAGTTTAGGTAAAAATTATATTTTATGAGAGGGTATCCTTAAAATACCGATGTTTGAATTACAAATTTAGACTATATCCTTGACAGTCACTGTCACTATTAATTAACTTTATGCTATCAAAATTAGTGAATAGTGACAGTGTTTAGTGAATAGTGAAGAAAAACTTTCATTATTAATTTAATTAACCAATTAATAATCATTATTGATTTAATTAACCATTTTTTGACTAATTTAACCAACGCAATTAAGAAATGCAATGTTTTTGTATAAAATGCAAGAACATCGCATTTCTTTTCTTGAATTCTTAATTTACTAAGGTGTACTGATATAATGATACACTGATATACTGATAAATTTTTAAACATAATAAGAAAAAATATTAATAGCAGATGATGCAGATAATGATTTTCAAAGTTAAATGGAAATGTTTTTACTAAAACGCAATCGTGAAGCGTAGAGTACACTATTTGAATAAATTTTAGTTTAACTATTTCTGAATATAAATGTAAAGCTGTATTGCACTGCTTCAAACTCACTATTTTCACCATTAAATAAGAAAAATACTGCTTTATTTTACATTAAATTACTCAGAAATCTTTGTAAATAGAATTGAAAATCAATAAACTAATCTGATATTTATTTCCCAGAAGAAATAAACTAATAGTTTAAAAGTGTTTAGAATCATTTAATGAAATAAATAAATCGAAATCTTAGATGCGTCAATAGGAAAGACTATTAAAGTAAATGCTAGAGGTCATTTTACATTTGTAAGTGATTTTTACACCTACTGTTTGTTTAAAAAAACGTTTTTTATCGTATATTTTCGAATTTTCTTGTAATTATTTTGCTTATGTAAATAACTAGTCGTTAAAGAATTATTTATACAAGGAATTGCTAAATGCTATTTCATTATAATTGCTCTTCTAACGATTTACATTATGTATTCTATAATATTTCTACGAAATTGTTTAAATGAATTAAATCACGCTAACTGAAGATTAGAGACTTATAAATAGAAGAAAAAAAAAAAGATAATAGTAATAAAATGTGCGCAAAATAATTGATATTCTTGGGACTGTATTTAATCTGACATGTTTGCATTTATTCGAAGATTTATCAAAAAAATTATTTGCTGTATGTGAAGAGAACTACAAAATTGCAATAAATTAAAGAAATAATAGTAAACACTCTAAAAAAATTTAAATAAATTAAAGAAGTTATACTAAACACTTCAAATTTAAAAGAAATATAAGTTTTGACACAGACATGAATAAAATAAAAGAAATTTGGGAAAAATTCAGATTGCATATCTAAACTAAAATATTATTTATGTTTTATTGTCTAGATACATTACAAATATCAGGAAATATATGATAAGACATTTTACAAATATGTAATATACGGGGAAACGGTACGGCATCAAAAAGTTCCAAAGTGTATTAATAGATGGCGCTCTAAGCCGCACAAAAGAAAGTGAATTCGGCGACCAATGATATTTTGAATTGAAATTACAACTTATTTTGAATGAGTTGCACATTAAACCAACAGTAGTGTTCAATGTGCTTGATTATTTCTGTTTTTCGACTGAAAAAAATGACTTCCAAGTCATTCAACAGTTATTGGAAACAGTGATATTGTTAGTGGAAAACCCATCCACCACGACAAGGTCATACCAAATTGGATGGGAAAAATTGGTGGAACTTTTTTGATGTCATACCGTTTCCCTTTCTTCAAGTATATTCCGTTGAACTTCTAACTCATTGTGACGAGTGATTCTTTTTTATAGCATTTTGAAAGTGGAACTTTAATTATAATCACCTTGTATTTACAAATTTAAATAAGAAAAACATATTATATCAGGATTTTTATAATTTATCAGATTTGAAAAGAAAATAATGCATTAAATTCCTTTGGAGAAATCAAAATAATAAATTATAAATGAATTATATTAATATCGAACAAATGTTTGCAATATATCGCTAAAGTCATTTTTAAAAACATTTTAAAGACTTCTTACAAATATTATTGAATTGCTTTAATTTTTTAATTCAGTTGTCAATATACAAATATTGGTTTATGGATTTTAAACTAATTAAAAATTAATTTTTAATAATAACACTAGATGCTTTATTTAACTAGTATGTTATTTAAAAATTTCCACTAACATATTATATAATTTTAAAGCTTAATTTCCGTTTACATTACTAACTGCCTTTAAATCTCTGTAATAGGTCAATTTCTGTTTTGTGTTGCTTTTAAAATTATGTAGAACATGGAATTAATTGCAAAAACGGAAACTTATTATACTCTACAAATCCTCGTAAAAAAAGAAAAAAAAATCAAGAAACGGAACTACATCATAAATAAAAGTCTTTAAAACAGTAAATTAAAAGGTTTTAAAAAAAAGGAAAGATACATTTGAAACACGCCAAAGAAAAGTCAAAGAAAATAACCAGTAACAAAAGAAGAGAAAATCTACTATACTTAACAAATTTTATGTGAACTTTTATTTTAAAAATCTCTTTCAAATTAATGGTTGCTTTAAGTGGTTGAATATAAAAATATCATTATATCTAGAGGAATGAAAATAAAATTGATTGTACATTAATAAATATTTTTCCAATTTCAGACACAATATTTTTTTTGTGTACAAGACATAAAAATTTGTAGATTTGTTTAAGCTGTTAAGTTACTAAGAGAACACTTTTGTGGTACGTTATTACTATCTCTGTATCCCCTTTGCATTTATTATTATACCCTTATAGAAAGAAATTTTATTGCCCCAACTGATGTGCAAAACGTAACAGAAATCTTGAATATTACAACTAGGAAATTGGAACTGATATAAGGCACTCTAACAAGAGTAGATACATTCATGAACGAAGAGAAAATATTTATTTTGGTTAGAATTTTGTTATTTTTGGGTAGAAAATTTCTTTTGTAGATATAATCTTTTAACGTTAGGTGAAAAAAATATTATTTTAAAAAATTTTTTAAATATTGTACGTCAACTTTAAAGCAAAGCGAAGATTATATAATAATGTAAACAAAAAATTACATATAACTTTATCGGAATTACTAGAATTTTTTTTATTTCATAGAATACATACTAATATACAAGAAAACATATTTTAATGTTTGAAATTAAATTTATTTAAAAACTATTTAAAGTGTTTAGATATGCTTGAAATTTCGAGCAAACAGTTGTAGCACAATTTTTCAAATAATTATTTGTGTACACTTTTCTCAAACGCAGAGAAATTACACTATTAGTATTTGGCTTCCTATTTATTGATGCCATTTTCATTAAGAGAATGTTGCTTTTTACCAGACATAAGACGAGCAAAGCATTATGGGTAATTGCATATCACATGGGAGAAACTTTAAAAGAATTCTATGAAACAGATATGTCTGAAACTTTGTTATGCACTATGTTGCTAATTTCACGGAGAATATATGCATTATTTTTCAAAATATTGTATCAACGTCGTCAGTGGTAATTTAATTCTTAACCACTCATAAGTTGTGTATAGAGTTTCTAAAAATACAAAATAGAAATGTCCATAAAATTATTATACACTAGAGCAGAGGTCTCCAAACTACGGCCAGTGTCATCACCCGCCAGTGTCATCAATCCGGCCCGCGACAGCGAATAGCTTATTTATTATTATTTTTTAAAACACAGAATCACAAACTGGGCTTTATTTACTTGCTATGTAAAGCTTAATGACAAGCATAATAAGCAGAAAATTTAACTTAAGCATAACAACTAACAAATAATTGAAATGAATCCCACTAACATTATAAACTAGTGAACATCCCGCGGTTGCCCTCGGTAGTTATGTTGGGATAAAGAGTACCGCATATGTATGTATATCAATGTTTGGAATGTATATATTCTGAATCAAACACAAACCTGCTCGCTCACAGTGCGTGCTCGGCGACCAGTCTAGAAATTATAGATAATGGCAGAAAAATTAAAACGGACTTGGCCCTTGGTACTTACTGGAATAAACAGTATGGCCCTAAGGCTGAAAAGTTTGGAGACCCCTGCACTAGAGAAATAAAGTCTCTCTTCCATATATATATATATATATATATATATATATATATATATATATATGGAGAGAAAACTAGACGGTTACATATATATAACCTAATAGAATACACCAGTAAGAACAATAATACACCTGTAAGAATAATAATACATCTTTAAGAATAAATAACCTAATAGAATTATATATACATAACCTAATAGAATTATATATATTCATAACCTAATTAGAACTAGAAGGTTATATATACATAGCCTTCTAGTTCTATTTTTTGCTTATTTTATTTTCAATTACTATGCTTGAGATGTCGTTCCTCAAAAAATTGTAGCACATTTTTGCAAATAATTATTTGTGTATACTTTCCTTAAATGCAAGGAAATTACACTCTTAGTGTTTGTCTGGCTTGACGCCATTTTCATAAAGAGAATGTTGTGGTTTACAAGACAGGAGACGAGCAATGCATTATGGGTAATTATATATCACGTGCAAGAAATCCTAACAAAATTCCATAAAACAAATGAGTTTAAAGCTTTGCTAAACACTATGTTGCTAATTTCACCGAGAATATATGTACATTTTTCAAAATATTATATCACTGTCGTCAGTGGTAATTTAACTTTTAACCCCTTATATTTTTACGTATAGAGTTTTTACAAAATACAAAATAGAAATGTTCTTAAACATTTTATACACTAGTGAAATGAAATCTTTCTCTTCTATAACCTTCTATCTTCTCTCTTTTCTATAACCTTCTATCTGTATTCTATCTATCTCCTCTCTATAACCTTTTAGTTAAATTTTTTTGCATATTCAATTTTCCTTTACTATACACAAAATATTAATGGAAGCCATAAATTTGTTTGTAGTGCGTATATATTAGCAATGCTTATTAAATGATATTATTAATAGCAACGCTTATTAGTGCCTATATATCATGAATTATTATATATATATCATATAAAAGTGCTTTTATATTAGCTTTAAATTATATTATAAACACTCTCTATCATAAAATTTTCCTCAAAAGTATTATATACACGCGAAATAAAATATCTCTCTCCATATACACATATAAATAACTGTCTAGTTTTATTTTGTGCATATTCAATTTTATTTTACTATACACTAAATATTTATATTTTGATTCAAAATATTAACGGAATCCATAAATTCTTTTAAAGTGCTTACATATTAGCGTATAAAATTATATACATTATATAAAGATATAAAGTGCTTTTATATTGGCTTTAAATTATGTTATAAACACTCTCTATCTTAGAATTTTAAAATACCTTCTATACCACTTTCCCCATGTAAATGCAATGATAAAGATTCTTAAAGAGGTTTAAACAAAATTTATTACATTCCATTCTTGCCTATAAAAACGAGAGGTTGTATTGTAATTTACGATACTGCGTATCCATTTTAAGATGGTGATTAAGTACTTTTTGAAATTTATGCAGCTGCGTAAAAACCTCTGTCAACTTGGAATAACATCAGCTTCTTTATAACTCAAGAATGTTTATAGGAATTTTTATGAAGTATTACGAATTCTTTGAAAAAAAAGGAAAGCCATTTACGTAAAGTTTCTTGTTAATGCTTTTATTTCAATTTTAATAAATTATTTTTTGGATTACTTAATGTAAAAATATTTTGCATTAGTTTCCATGTAAAAATGCATACTGTATTTTTAATAATTTCTTAGAGTCAAATGCCAAAAAGTTAAATAACGGCAAAAATTTAATTAAAAATTCTTTTCAGTTTTGAATTTAAAATATAAAAGAAATTTATGGTTCAGAATTCAAATCTTTAAATATTGTTTATTTAAAGATTTGTATATATTTTTATTTTTATATTTTCCAATTGAAAGCAGAACAACTATTTCAATTATCTTTTAATAATTTTTTTTTCATTTGACGTTAGTTGTTTAAATAAAATTATATTAAAATCACACCTATCTTTTAATTTAAAATATTTATTTTCGTATATATATTTTTTAAAATTATTATGAATTAAATTAAATTTTTTAGAAATATTAGTGTATTAGTGAATTTTAAAAAGATGTTGAATTTAATTTTGTGAGTTGATAATACATGAAAAACCATTTAATTATTTTAAATTATCTTTTTTGTTAATATGCCAAATTAAAAATGTTTTGCAAATTTCTGTTAAAAATATTAGTTTTTCAAATAAAAAAAAAGTTGATTGTTCGTTATTGATTGTCAACTATTGATTTATTAATTAATACCACAATTTATTTTATATATTATATTTTGATTTAATTGACAAGCATTTCAATTACAATCCATTTCTGTTAATAAGGATTTAACTAATAATAATCAGAAGGACATTATTTAAAGATCTTACAATTTTTCAAAACTGAATTTATATTAATTATGATTTCTTAAAAAACTTTTTTTCATCAAATGTAAAATAATTAAAAAGTTGATCTAAATTTAACTGAATGCTTGAAATATATAAAAACTTTCATTCATTAACTGCAACTTACAAGCATTATTTTTGTAAAACGTGCTTTTCTGCTAAAATTCTTAATCTGCAGCGAAATACACATTTCAACTTGAATGAGAATAACATGCAGCCTTTTTTTTTTAAACTTCATTGATTCACATAAAAAGCAGCTTTATTAATTTTTTTTCTTTTTTAGAAAAATTCTTTTCCTCTAAGAATTTAAAATAGGGGTATAAACTAATTATAAACGTTTTGTTTTTTTTTCTCTACTTTTCTATAAATATAAAGAAAGATTGAAATGTATTTTTGTTCTGAATTTCAAAATTATAATTTATCGCTTAAAATCCATTTACTTTAAAAACAATTTATTAACTAACATAATTTAAATGTAATTTGTTTTATATGTTTTATTTTGGATTTAATTGACAAGCATTTTTTATAACAATCCATTTCTGTTAATAAGGATTTAACTAATAATAATCCGTAGGATATTATTTAAATATCTTACAATTTTTGAGACATTTTTGGAAACTGAATTTATACAAATTATAATTTCTTAAAAATCTTTCCTTTTTATCAAATACAAAATAAATAAAACGTTGACCTAAAATTAACTGAATGCTTAAAATACATAGAAACTTACGTACATTCATTCAGGAAAGTTTTATTCATTAACCGCAACTTACAAGCATTATTTCTGTAAAACGTGCTTTACTGCTGATATAGTTACACTGCAGAGGAACTCACATTTCAACTTGAATGAAAATAGCATTTCGTTTTTTAAAAAAACTTCATTGATTCACATAAAAAGTTGCTTTATTAATTTTTTTAGAAAAACTTCTTTTTTTTTTTTAGAATTTAAAATAGTGGCACAAACTGATTATAAACGATTTTTTTAAACCTTTAATCTATACTTTTCTATATATATATAAGGAAAGATTGAAATGTATTTTTTTCTCTCAATTTCAAAATTAATATTTATAACTTAATAAATTGTTTTTTAAAGTAAATAGGTTTAAACTTACTTAACTTAAGTGCAACTTGTTTTATATTTTTTGTATTTATCATTAGCAATCTGACAAAAAGTGCAAACGAATACTATTATTTTTAATGTTTTTATTCTATTGTAATTAAAATTCTAAAACTGTGACTTAATTAATCATATTTTACTAATGATTGAAAATTAGCTAAACTGCACATATAAAATTCATCGTCTTTTTTAATGTACTATAAATTGGAATCTTGAAAACAATTATTACAAAATCATACTTTTTATTTATGATAAAGTATATTTTAATATAATATACGTATATTTTTATATATGACTTTTTATTTATGAAAATTATACTATTTATTTATGATATAATAACAAAATTTACTATAAATATATATATATGCTATTAAACGAAGTTTTGGAATAATGCATCAATTTTCATCAATGACTGCCGACTTTCGAAATTTGTCTTACATATGTAAACTTTAATATGTTTTTATTTTAATCATTAAAATTTCTGTAATTTTTTTTTTTTTGTCTTTAACAATAAATTCCTATATTAGCCGCAATTATTTTAAAAAAATCAAACTTTCTGGCACAGTGAATTTAACAAAAGTTTAAATTAAATATTCATAGTCAATGAAGTAATTGTTTAAGATTTCGTTTTGATGCTGAAAGCATAAAACATTAATTCCTTATATTTTATTGATACCTAAAATACTATACATTTTTTTAATGTTTATTCCTCTAATTATCAATATTATAATTACATATTTGCATATAATATGTATGAAATTTTCTCTGAAGAGATTCAGTAATAATTAATAATAATAAATGAGTAAAGATTTGTGTTCGAACAGCGTTGGAGATGTTCATAAAGAAGAACACGTTTTTTTTTTTGCTCAAAGGTATAAAAAATGATAAAAGCTTGTTAAATCATAATAAATCCTGCAATGTACAATTTATGCCATCTTTTCTGTTTTTTTTTTTTCAAAACAAATAAGTTACCCAATGTTTTAGCAATTTTGTTAAATGTACAGTGAATTAGTGTTTTTTTAATGTTTACTGTTAATAGTAATAATATTATATATTAATAATTTTCTTAAGTTTGACTTAATATCGAAATGTTGTTTTGTACTCTTTAAATAATAGAGAGTTTTTGCATACCGTATTTTGGACGTCCGTTAGCTTTTTCTCTCTAGCGCGCATGCTCATAGGAAACATTATTACAGATACGCATGCGCCATTTCATATGAGCATGCGCGCTAGGAAGAAAAGCTAACGGACGTCCAAAATACGGTGTGCAAAAACACTCTAATATCTTAATTAAAACTCTAAATCTCGTTCTGTATGTCATTATTTTACGAAGACTACTATTCTTTTAAATAAAACAGTTACATGTAGAAATATATATTCATTTTAAATTCATAGCCTCTCCAGATTTTTCTTAAGACGCTTAATTTTTTATAATTTTACGTTACGTTTTTCAAGAAGCAGGTATTAACTATATTATTAAATTGTCCACTTTAATACTGATTCAATTTCTTCAATTTCCATTGTTAAATTAGTAATGGAAACATCCAAGACTAGTAAGGGGTAAAGTAATTCACGCCGTCAAAATTGTTTACACCCCAGCGCCTTTATTCTAAACATTAATTACGAAATAGAAAGTTCAGCTTGGAACTTTTAACTTTCAAGCTAAAGCAAACACCATCACTTTACCTTAAGCGTTAATTAAATTGAAACTAGTATCTTATCTCTTAAGTCTAAGAATTCAAATTTAAAATTTCCTTTTATAAAACTGTGTCAAGGAAGGGAAAAAATTTCAGACAGTTCTTACTATGAAAAAATGGCCCAGAGGAAAAGGAACAAAGTTAATGATTTTGTTTCCCCATCTCATTAAATGAGGAGCAGCATAAAATCATCTAGCAATCAAGTGAAGGATAAATGATCCTAGGTAAAGAGGAAAATAGACGCCGTCGTATTCCAGATAAAGGTTCCTGCCATGAGGAGATAGGTCTATTTCTTTTTCTACGTGTTGCAATTGTTGTGAATCTTGGCAATTGCTCCAGCTTGTGGAGTTAGCAATTTGCCAGAACTACCTGAGAATCATGGAATTGGCAAGATAGAGAAATTTCTGGATAAAGATTGTTCGTTTATGGGAAACCTTGATAAAATTATAAACCATATATTTATTTTTTGCATGGTAAATGGTGTTTATAAAATATTTTTTATGATGCTCAGATTAAGCTAAAACTTTGAGCAGATTTATATTTTAATAAAATAAAACAAAGATGAATGCAATTAGTTTTAAGTATGCATTTAATACTAAAACAAGAAGGAAATAGTTTTAGTTAATAAATATTCAAAACAATATAAAAATAATATAGATAAATATAATAAAATAATAATAAACTGGATAATAATTGTTCAACTTATATAAATCATATATTTATTTTGCATGGCATTTTATAAATTTTTTTTGATGCTTAGATTATGCTAAAACTTTTTAAAAGCATATTTATAATTTATTAAAATAAAATAAAAAGAAAGATGTATGAATTTAGTTTCAAAGTATACAGTTAATACTAAAATAAAAAAAGGAAATAGCTTTTGTTAATAGATATTCAAAACAATATAAAAATAATCTGGATAAATGTAATATAATAATAATAGTAATCAAGATAAAAATTGTTCGTTTTTATGAAACCCCGATAAAAATTATAAACCATATATTTATTTTTTACATGACAAATGGTGCTTATAAAAATTTTTATGATGCTCAAAATATTCTAAAATTTTCTTAAGCATATTTATAATTTATTAAAATAAAAAACGATGTATGAAGTATGTGAAATTTTTTTATGATGTTCAGATTATGTGCCAGGATATTTTTAAGCATATTTATAATTTATTAAAATAAAAAAGGTGTAGGAATTTAGTTTTAAAATAGGGTTAATACTAAAACAAGAACGAGATGCTTTTGGTTAATACATATTCAAAACTATATAAAAATAATGTGGATAAATGTAATATAAAAATAGTAATCAGGATAAAGATTGTTCGTTTATATGAAAAACTGATAAAAGTATAAACCATATATTTATTTTTGCATGGTATATAATTATAAAAAATTTTTATGATGCTCAGAATATGATAAAACTTTAAAAATATTTATATTTTATTAAAATAAAAAAAAATATGCATGAATTTAGTTTCAAAATATGATTAATACTAAAGCAATAAGGAAATAGCTTTAGGAAATACAATATACAATAAGGAAATAGCTTTAGGAAATACAATATAAAAATATAAAACTAATCTTGATAAGGATTGCTTGTTTATATATATATGAAACCCTGATTAAAATTATAAACCTTATATTTATTTTGCATAGCAAATGGCGTTTATAAAATATTTTTTATAAGGCTCAGATTAAGCTAAAACTTTTTTTAAAAGCATATTTAAAATTTATTAAAATAAAAAGATGTATTAATTTTGTTTTAAAATATACAATTAATACTAAAAAAAGAAATATATTTAGTTAATAAATATTCAAAACAATATAAGAATATTTATTTTTATAAGAGATTAAATATATATTTTGAATAAGAGCATCTGAAAGAATATTTTCCTAATACCCATAGTATTTTTCCCATATACAAAGCACGCATTGCATTTTCAATTCAAATATCAATATTAGTATTTAGTAAGTATTTATTGATAGAGCAGTTTGTGAAAATATAGCGATGCTTTGTTAATTTTAATGAAAGGAGTTATTTAATTCCTTTAATTGTTTTTGAGGATAAGAAAAATGTCTATTTGGGAGAAGGATATTAAAAAATTGTATTATAATTTACTACTTCGTAAATAACAAAATATTAGAGAGTTATATAATTTACTGCTATTATAATATAATATAATTTTAATATTATTAATATTGTTACTGTAGACAGTTTCACAGAAATATTGTGAAATTGTTTATAATACGAAGCCAAAATAAAAAAAAATATTGAAAGATATTTAATAGTCAGTCAGTAAGTTGATAATGTAATTTCTATGTAAGACAATATTATTTCATAATTATTTTCTTTTAATTTATAATTAAAAATTGATATTATACGTTTGAATATATTTACTATTCAAATATTTTGCAGACACTAAAATTTATGTAAGCAATTCCATTGTACAATTATATAAGTCTTCCCATTTGAAAAACATAAACTATAAAATGTAATTAAATTTAGTGGATAAATTTAATACATTATTATTGGAATAATTTTATACAGGAATTGAATTGTGAATTTTTAGACATTGAATTTACTTGAGAGAAATGATGTATGAATGCATTTATTCCCACTCTTTTTAAAATGAAAATGCTAAAAAGAAAATATCTATGCATATTTTTCATATTTTATTAGTGAAAAATATGTACAAATTATTTTGTGTTTTGGAGCTTTGGGCAAATTATGGGACATGCCATAAATAGTTATGTCATTTTCCATTATTTTTTGTTTTCAAAAAATGTCATGGGACATTAATAAATGATTTATCGATTCATACGAAAATTATAAAAAAAATTAATAATTTTTTGGAATGCCTAAATTTTTGTTTTTTATCAAAATTTTCCAAGAAATAAAAATAAGGAAAAAAATGAAAAATATATTTTTTACTGTAATATATTAAATATCTTGTGGAGTTGTTAGTGACATTGAAAACATTTTTAGACATAGAAACATTTTAAATGTTAGTATTTCTTAAAAAGTAACATACTAAAAGAAATAATATAAAATGTTTATCACCACATGATGTTCTAAAAATTAAAAATAAAGTAAAAAACTGATAATGTTTTCAGTTTGTCAAGTCTCCTAGTTCATAATTTTTGTAGACGTTTAAAAATTTAGAATTTTGAAACAATCTATGATATATATTTTAAAATAAATAATTGCATTGAATTTAATGATTTTATTCCTATATTTTAATAATTATATTTATGCTAAAAAAAAATCTATTTGATTAAATAAATTGCATATAACATAAGTCATTGCGTTTTAAAAATTCTGGACATATTACAGTATAATAAATGTACTTAAAAAACCATAACAAAGCGGCTAACAAGCAATCCTAACTCTAGGATATATTGTAGTCGCACAACTATTTAGGGTCTTTTTATAAATAGAAAATTGAAATTTCAAGAGAGATACAAAAATTATTATTTCTATTAATAATAATTGTTGTTAACAATAATTAATTGTTTTTTGTGTTAAAAATTATAAATAAAAAATTGCAAAGTTCAAGAACGATACAGAAAATTTTATTTGTGCCATTTTGTGTGGGCCATTTTTTTTTAATGTAAGCCCCTTACATTTCAAATTTATGTAAACACGATTTAAAAATATAAGCTAATGAAATGTAATTAAATTCTGTGAATGAAGTTCATAATGAATATTTAGGCATTGAATTTGTTTGAGGGAAATCAATATTATGAATACGATTTATTCCCATTCTTTTTTAGATGAAAATTATAAAAGAAAATATCTATGCTTATTTTTCATATTTTTTTTCAAAAAAAAAATAATAAAATAAAAACAAATAAATAATGCAAAAGCTTTATCATACCTCACTCTCCTTTCGTTATTTCCTATACATTTTTGTCATCTCTGTAGCAATACATGATTACCTCTACGATAAAAACGGTCTCTTTTGACTAAACCCATTCATATAACCAATTTTGCAACTCAAAATTGGAAAATTTTATATTTCTTCAAATTTTTTAAAATTGGTAGCCCAGCCAAGACATGAGCCATTGAAAAAGGGATGATGAACAAGGGCCAAATCTGGTGATCATAGCGGATGTAATAGAAGATTCCATTTCAGTGTTTTGATGGTGTCCTGGACGATGGAAGAGCGATGGCACTGAGCGTTGTCATACCAATTTCACTTGTTTCTATCTCGAATTCTATTCTGGTCTTTTTTAGGTTCTTTTAGTTGTTGTTGGTTGCGATGTCCACTGGCCTTTAATACAATAACTATTTTAGATTGGCGTCCTCAAATTGTTTTTGGTCTTCCTAAGAACACGCCTTGTTCTCAGTGTCGAAATAGCCGCTTAAGAAACTTTTAAATCAATCTTCATAGACAGTTTTCGATGGTGTATATTCAACGTAGGCCTCCTGAGCAAAACGATGTATTTCCACTGCATTTTTTTGATGTTAAAGCAGAAAAGTAAAGTTTACAAATGTTTTTATCTCGCTTTTTATTTTTTTTTTTTACTTATTTTTGTAAAATCCAATTCTAATCAAATCTCATTCAGGTTAAATTCCAATTTTCATAGTATTTTGTAGATGGCTAAATTTAGATTTTGAAACAATCTAATATATATTTTAAAATCAATAATTGCATTGTTTAATGATTTTGATACCTATACTTGATAAGTTGAAATTATATTATATTCTTATATTAATTATATATATCAATTCAAGTTATATTTTTTATATGTTTGATAAATTTGATAATTTATCATTTCAGAAGAACAGTTTACGTTATGCAACATTTCGTTTCATGAATATATAGTAAACTTAAACTCTTGCAAAAATAACATTGAAACACAACAAAACGCAATCTAAAATCAATTTTTTAAAAAAAAATCCTATCGAGTAAATATATATATATACATTAAAAATACCAAAGAATTAAAAAAATTAACAACAATACACAATCCATATAAATAAAAATAAAATCAGAAATAAATATAGATAAAAAGAAATCAAAAACGAATATAAAATTTCTCATTAAATCACATCTGTTTGGGAAACAAAACTAAAAAAAAACCCACAGTTTCAAATAAAAAACGCGTCTTAATTTAATACCCAATATCACCTTTAAATTACAAGATCAGCTACACAATTTACTACACAACCCCATAACAAAATGAATGTCCACTTACTTTATGAAAGCAAACAAAAGACCCTGATAACATCGCCATCTTCCGCTGTGGCACGCGGTCTTATCTCTTTCCATCACACACAACACAGAACGCGACTCTATTTTCACGGAAATAGACTCTCTACCCTCTAGTACATTTAACGCTCTCTCTCCCCGTTCCCCTTCATCATGGAAAAGCATATAAAACTAGACCGAGACTAACCCCTCCACCACCCCATCATTTGTAGCACCATCATTGATCCCCGACCCCTATGGCACGTATTTCGTTTGTATGTGTCCGTATCCCCAGTGGTTGCAAAGGGGTGCTGCTGCTGCCTCTCCCCGAAGAGTGTCGCAGGTGTTACGGGTGTTTGACAGGCTCCCCCAACGGAAGTAATGTGATAACACTGAGGGATGGGGGAGTGAAGTGTTGGGATGGTGTGTTTGGGTTTGATGATGAGGTTGGTAAAAAGGGATGGTTCATTGCAGTCTGGTTGGGTTGTTTCCAATGTGGTTTCATGGAAAAAGTAAAGTAAATTTTTGTTTGTCATATGTTTTTCAAGTACAATTACTAGTAGCTTTTATATGGCATGAAAAGACTTATTAATCTAATCTAAGCCAACATACAAAAAAAAGCTAATATATCTAAGTAACAAAGAAGCCAACGAAGCCAATGTTCAACGATGGCATCAAATTGTAATGCGTATCAAGTTGATCGTCAAGCAATGAATTGAGGTAAAATGATTATTTTATATTTAATAATGATTATTTTAATGAATGTTAAATGGAATAATAATATTTATAAGTAGTTCTTTATAAATCTATTTATAATAATATTTATATTTAGTGCAATTTCAAGATTAAACAACTGTTCTCGCCGAAAAATCATAATTATGAAACAATATCACAGTGTTTGTTGAATTCTTATCCATCTCAAGATAGCAAAGAATACAATATTGATTATCATCTAATTCTTTAAGAATATTGTTCTTTAATCATATGTTATGACAACTATAATCATCAGACATTTCTTTTTGTTGAGCAACATCAATAATGGTTGCAAGACACAAATTTTCTCCACGCTGATGGCAGAACAATACAATCTTGAATATCGTCTAATTACTTATGAATGTTGTTCTTTAATCTTATATTATGACAACTATAATCATCAGACACTGAGCTACATCAACAATAGTTGTAAGACAAATTGCTCTACGCTGAAATTACAACTTATCCTCTGCAGACAAGTTATAGTTTAAAAATGGACAATACAGTGTTGAATATCATCTAATTTTTTATAAATATTGTTCTTTAATCATATATTATGACAACTATGATCGTCAGAATACTGTTTTGTTTAGCAACATCAATAAGACAAGTTGCTACACGGTGAAGTTACAACTATTCTCAGTGAGACAGGTAACATTTAAAGAATGAACAATACAATCTTGAATATCATCTAATTCTTTATAAACATTGTTCTTCAATCATATATTATGACAACTATAATCATCAAACACTGCTTTGTTCAACATCAACAATAGTTGTAAGACCAGTTGCTCCACGCTCAAGTTACAACTATCCTCTGTGAGACAGAATGAACAATACAGCCTTGAATATCAACTAATTCTTTACGAATATTGTTAGTTAATCATATGTTACGAACAAATCATAAAACACTGCAGTTTATAACCATCTACTAATAATCATCAGAATATTGTTCTTTAATCATATAGCTTTGTTGAACAACATCAACAATAGTTGTAAGACAAGTTGCTCTACGTTGAATTTACAACCATCCTTTGGGAGACAGTTTACAGTTTAAAGAAAGAATGAAATTTGGTTATTGCGTTTTTTCTTCATATTTTAAATAATAGAATTGATGAAAATATCCTTTTTTTTGGCTGAATTTATAAATTTAAATATATATTCTTCGTGTGTGATAATATGGTTGTTTGCACAAATTTTTCAGAATATTGTGAAACAGAAAATATGGAATAAAGAGTTGCATATTTAGGTTGAACAAATGATTTATTAATGGAATATTCTGAAAAAGCAATATATACATATATTTATTCTATTATAAAAAATATTTAAGTATATACAATACATACATACATAATACACGTGTGTGTGTATTTCTTTTCAATGTAGCATCTAAATGGAGTAATATATAAGTCATAACGGTATATTTCCAGTATAGATTTTACCTTTAAATCGTTGAAAAGTTGATCCCATTCTAAATGTCAATTCTATTTTGTGGAATTGAATGACGGAGTTGAAGACAGTATTTGATGTAATGACTTAAAATATTATTATCTTAAAGACAAAGATTTAAAAAAAAAAACCATGAATTTTTTTTTCTCTATTTTTAAAATTACCAGATTCTGTTAAAAAAAAATGTGTTTAAAATTTTATATATTTTTAAAATTAAAAATATAATTAAAATATTAATTACATGCGTTTTATTATTTATTTCAAAATGAAACTACGTAATGAGTAAACATATCCTGCTATTTTCTCAGAGCTTAAAATTACAGACATCAGCTATAACATAATAGATTAAAATAATTTACTTGTTATAAGATGGAAATTACTAAAAAAAATGTAGTGAGTTCTGTTTCTTTCTATATAACTTCGAAAAACAAAACACGTAAAATTATATTTAAAAACATCATCTTTCTACCTAAAAATTTATATAGTTTTAACAGTGAAAATCAGAAAAAGTATATAAATAGTATTCATTTATTAAATTTACTATCAGATTAATAGCAAAAATAAGAAAAAAGTAAAATAAATATAATATAAATTCGAAACATTGAACATTCAAATTAAGTAGTAAAAAAATGATTTAAGTTATTTAGTAAATAAATTTTTTGCAAATATATCTACTCTAAATCTATTTATGCATTAATTTTAATTCTAAAGAAGATATGAATCTTTTATTCAATCAGATGTTTATACAGAAGTTTTAATTATTTGAATTATTAATTCAATTTGAACAATTAATTATTATTATTTAATACAAAGCGAACTAAAATCGCCTTTAGTTTACAAAAATGTGGTTAGTGCTTAAATTTTTTAACAAAACTTATATTTGGTAAAAAAAAAACTAACAAACATTTTGTTGATTTCTTATTTAAACAAACGAAACTGAAAAACAACCTTCTTACTAGTAAAAAAATTATTCGTAGAATTTTAATAAATATTTACACTAATGAGACAGAATTCACGAGGGTCATTGAAATATTACAGATATAAAAAAAGAAAATATTATTAAAATAACTTTTCACTTACCTGTAAAAGCAAAACAAATTCTGAAATTATTTTAAGCAAATAAACTTAGTGTAAAGTCCGAATCGTTCTATATAAAATTTAAACAAATATTTATTCCTAGAAAATTAATTTTTAAAAGTGTTGCCAACAATTTTTAATTAGAATATTTGAAATAAATATTTATCGTTCCTTTTAAAAACTATTAACTAAATTTTTTTTTTTATAGTTTGATATTTAAATTATAGTTTGATTAAATATATTTGAAATAATTAAATTGAGATAAAAAATTCCTTTTTTCAGTGTTTAGGATCAACTAATTAATGTTAATGTCAAATTATTTGGCAAACGATATTTATTTTAAATGCCATTTTTAAAATTCTAATGATATTTTTGTGAAAAAAAAAATCCAGTTTATTCTTTAAATTTGTATTAAATAACTACAATTGGAATAAAGATATACTTAGGGTTTAAAAATGGTTGAAATCTTATATTTTCACTTCGCTTAGTTAATTTGATAAATGAGATTCATATTTATAAGCAATTATTTTTTAAATAAGATTACGATTAAAGTTTTGATAAATGATTTTTATTTTTCATCGAATAACAAATTAATTTAGATTAAAAATTATTTTTCTTTAAATTCGATAAATAAAGAATTTCTAATTTTTTTGAAATATTTCTCGGACACTTTCATACAGTCAGATTTTAAAAAATTGTTTTGTATATTTTGTTTCAAGATTTGTGTTTTAAGATTTTCATTTTTCATTAATTTGTTTTAAGATTTTATAAGCTTTTAAAAGATTTGTTTAAAATTTTTGCATTCATAAATTTCAAATTATTTGGCAGGTTTTAGTTTAAATATAATTTTAAAATTTTTTTGATATTTTTGATTTTTTTTTATTTATATTAAATAATTACATTTGGATTAAAGATATTCTGTTTTTTCATTTATAAAAAATTAAAATTTTCATTCAATATAAATTTTAATTCAAAATTTTGAATAAAATAATTTCTCGTTTATTTTAGAATTATAAATGAAACGTAATATGTCACACAAATATGTCAAACGTTAACATTAAACGTAAATATGTAAAAAGTAAATCATATTTTTAATACCTTAAACTATGGTAAGATAAATATAATTGAATTACACTAAAGAAATTAAAAAAAATTTCCTCAAATAGAAATTGCTACAAATATTTATATACAAGTCACAAGATGCCCTTTATCAAATATTCAGTGGGACACTAGATGGTTAAAATTGTTGAATATCACGAGAACTTTACATTAACAGACAGAAAAAATTTGGCAAAATTACTATATTCAGAATGAAAATTATTCATCCATTTTGAAATGCAGTGTTAATGGTAATTTTATAGTAATTTTTCTTTATTTTCTACTTTTATCTTGTGCAAATTATAAATGTTATTTTAACACACGATAGATTAACATGATTTATGTGTCTGTTATATATATTTTAATTTGTAAAAATTGTTTACTATAATTCATATTTGTTCTGTGTTAGTTTCAATATCTAAAGAATTTTCTAAAATATTGAATAACTTGAAAATATTCGTGCTTTTTTAAATATAAAATAATTTGTACTTCAATCAAAACATTGAGTTAGAAGTTATGTGTAATTGCATATTTTTATTCTACCTTATTGAGAATATTTGATATTAAATTTTTTTATTTTATAAATAAATATTTTTTTTATTCTACAGGAAAAGTCAAATTTTATTTTTTACTCAATATTTAAAATATATCTGTTAAGAAAAAACTCAATATTTAAAATTTCCAAAAATTAATTGTAAATAGTTTTAATATATCATATACTAGTCGATTATACATGATTTTCATTTTAATTTAATAAGGTTGAAAATAATAGTTAGCGATAAGTTATAAATAATTAAAAAAAAATCTCTAAAGCAATAATTTAATTGCATATATGATTTTTTATTTGTTAAAATTATTATTCTAATTAAAACTTAAGATGTGACAGATAATTATTTATTACAGAAATTCCCAATTTTGAAAATCAAGAACTCATTGTTGTCATATAGTAATTGCAAAGTTTGTGAATGTAATTACAAATTACTAAAGTTACTTAAATCATTAATGGAATAAAAATGAAACTAAAAAATATTTTCAGTACGTAATGATAGAAATTGTGTAAGACGAATTTATATTTGCTGAAAATATGGCGAAACACTAGGTTTTAGTTATATTAAATCTTTATCAATTATTTATTATTAAAGATTAAAAGTCAATAAAAGTTAATTTATTTATTATTACCTAATTTTTTTTTATTTATTGAATTTTTATGATTATATAATGAAAGAATGTAATAAAAATTGAAGCCTATTACTTTAATGCTTAAATCATACAAATGGAATATTGTTAAATGTATTTTTTCACATATAGATAAACCTATTTTTTAACTTTTCATATTTTAGAATGGTTACAAATAAACTTATGAATCTTATAAAAATTACATCATTTAAGTTTAAAAAAAAATTAAAATTTCCTTTTAACTATTTTTAATATTAATTTAAAAATATTAAATCTTTTTTGTAATTTTTTCAATTTGTTAAGTTTTTTCTTATTTTTATTTTGAATTTTGAATGTAAATAAAATTAAATTTGGCATTCGGTTTGCAGCTAAAAAAGAAACCAAGCGACTCTGTGTTACGTTATTTTTAATAGTCAATTACATTGCGTTTTAGAAGAAGACATTTTTTATAAAAATTTAAACTTAAATAAATTAAAATTATTTCTATTAAAAATTATTAATTAAAATTATTTCCTATTCGGTTTGCAGCTAAAAAAAGAGAAAACTAAAATTTTAATCTTCAATTGCATCTTGCGTCTTACGAGACGATACTTTCTTAAAAATTAAGCTTAAATAAATTTAAATTATTCATATTAAAAATTGTAATTAAATTTATTTCCTATTCGTTTTTGCAGTTAAAAACCCGTTCACAGTTCTTTGGTTTGCAGCTAAAAATTATCAATTAAAATTATTTATTTTTCGGTTTACAGCTTAAAAAAAGAAACCGCTTCGCAGCTAAAAATAATTAATTAAAATTATTTCCTTTTCGGTTTACAGCTAAAAAAGAAACCGTTTCGCAGCTATTCGGTTGCAGCTAAAAATTGTTAATTAAAATTATTTCCTGTTCGGTTTGTAGCTAAAAAAAAAGATGCCGTTTCGCAGCTATTCGGTGTGCAGCTAAAAAAGGAGCCGTTTTTGCAGCTATTTGGTTTTGCAGCAAAAATTTTCAATTAAAATTATTTCTTTTTTTAGGTTAACAGCCAAAAAAAAAAAAAAAAAAAAAAACCGGTTCGCAGCTAATCGGTTTTGCAGATAAAAATTATTAATTAAAATTATTTCCTATTACGCTTGCAGCTAAAAAAGAAACCAAACTATCATGTGTTACGTTATTTTTATTCGGCGCTTGTAATAGGTTTCAGAAGACGACATAGTTTAAAAAATTAAATTTTAATAAATTAAAAATATTTTAGAAGGCAAATAAAACGAACTTTGCGATTCTATATAGAACTAATATAACTCCCAAATGATAGTCCACATATTATTTTCAGTATCTGCGTAGATAGCATTTTACCACGACGATTATTTCCTTTCAAAAGGCAAAATAAAATAAAAATATATAATTATACTTTTAATTAGTTGAAAGAATTAAAATAATTAAATGAAATTATCTTTAAATATATTCATTCGTGAAGAACAAATCTTTTTGGGAAAATTTTTTTTTTTCGCATAACGTGTTTTGGTATAGAATTATTTTAAATCTTTTTATTATTTTTATTAGTTATTAATATGAAATGCTGTACCATTTAAACAAGTTTAATTTTTATCAAAATGAAAAATAATTTCATCTTTGCTTGGATAACTGCTAGATTTTCGCGTCTTGGTTCGGAAGCAAAAATCATCTGCGCTTTTTGTTTTTGCAGAACTACACAAACGACGCTTTTGACCATCAACCGTTTGCAAAAAAAACTTTCGTCAATGAGATTCGCACCTTTTCAACGGTTGACAGTTACACAAAATTGCAAAAAAATAAATAAAATAAAATAAATGCAGAAAAAAAAAATGAAGCTTTATAAAGCAACTTACCTTCCGCTTAACATTTCCCAAATTGCGATGCAACACGTTTGAGAAATCTATAAGGTGTGCGCCTTTGGCCAACCCAACGAAAACTAAGTAGGACATTCAGTAAGCAGCTCATCTTGGTCCGGCAGACGATTTTTTTTTTCTCCCTCAAAATAAAACTGGAGCGAAATCCGGAAAACTGGAGAGTCGGAGAGATGCCTCTGAGATAAGCTATTGTCGAAGATGATATCAAATAGAAAGGAATCCGCGAGTTGCGCACAGGTGCATTTAGGAAGAGGGGTGTGGGCGTTAACCAGACATGCGCGCGCAACGTGCGTCATGCACTTCCATTGACCAATCCCGGATCGAGATGGGGAGCCGTGGTTTTTGTTCGACTGGTTCGTTTTTGGTTCTTTACTATTTTTTCACTATCAACTCGCTCACGGTTCTATCGGTTCAAGATAAAATTAAGTCCTTCAATATGGCAGGAAAAATTATTTCTGTCAATGGACCCTATTTTAAGGTACAGTCACAGTTACTTGAATGGTGGAAAAATTTCTTTTGGATTTTTGCTGTTGTTAAAGTCGGTCGACAATGGAAAATGCAATTTTCTGATGGCTTAAAGCGATTGTTAAGAAACAGGGTCCCAAAAAAAAAAAAACGTTTGAAATTGCTTACGTCATGTAATAATAGTAAAGTAACTGTTCTTACTATAGCATTCTTGAAATTGCTGAGGCTATTTTCTTCTGCATTTTATTGGCTGTTCATTGCCAATGATTCAGTTTGATTGTGATATACATAAAACAGAGCAATTTTAAATAAAAATAATCATAGTAATATACTTTTATGTCTATTTATTATGTGTATAAAGACTTTTAAATTGGGTATTTTCAAAGATTTTCATTCAACTATTATTAAATGGCTAGCTATTGCTATTTTATGGTTATGTTGTTTGTGACAAAAATGGTCAATTTTAATAATTTTTTTTTTAAATTTCTATTGTAGTCACAAAGTAAGAAAGGCTTTAAAAATTTCTCAAATGGTAAATTTGTAGTTTGAAAATTCCTTTTATTTCCATAATGAAAAAAATTTTATGTCCTATTTTATTATTATTTTTTTTTTTGTAAAATACATTGAGTACCTTCTTGTGAAAATATACTTTGTAAATAACTGCATTTTCAATTTTTACACCTACGATTTTAAAATGTATTTTTTTCTTTGATGCCAACAATATTGCATCGGTGTAAATAAAATTTTTTTTATCTGTTTTTCTTAATATATTATATTATCTCTTCATCACCATGATTAGCGCAACAGCATCATGGTGGGCCAAGGCCTTCTGCCTACTGGCAGATTTCAGAAACAGGAGATGCCTTCTTTTTTACGGGGTAGGGTCGTCAGCCCTACGCCCAAAGCTCTGTAGTCATGTCAGACTGGGACCTACAGTTTAAAGGGGATTCCGAACCACTACAAACATCCATGGCAGCTCCAGGACTCGAACCCGAAACTTGTGGTACCGAGCGCCAGAGTGCTAGCCACTCGGCCAATCAAGCCCTTATATTATCTCTAGTAATATTATATTTTAATATATTATATATTATATTATTTATTAATATATATCTATATTATGCTATCTCTAGTTTTTTATTACCCATAAAATATATGGGTATTTTTTAGGGAGCAGTGATGTCCTGCACCACTTTCAACGTTTCTTATTGGATTATTTATTTTTAAAATTACAATAAAAATTTATGTTATTTAAATGTTTAGAAATTATTTTAGTTATTACCCATAAAATATCTGGACATTGTTATGAGAGAGTGTATCAATGATGTACTGGACCACTTTCAACGTTTCTTATTGGTTTATTTATTTTTTAATTTCTTTCACGGTCTATTCTTATTGGTTTACTTAAATTTTTTCACATGATTTTTTATAAATTTCTTTCACATACGTTTTTATAGAATCATTTAGAATTATATCCTTTTTTTTATTACTCATAAAATATATGGGTATTATTGTGGGATCAGCGATGTCCTGGACCACTTTCAACGTTTCTTATTGCTTTATTTATTTTTTATTTCTTATTAGTTTCTTTCATGGTCTTCTTATTGGTTTATTTAAATTTTTTTCAAGTGCCTTTTTATTAAATTTCTTTCATGGGATTTTTTATAGAATCATTTGGAATTCTGTATTTTCTTATTACAAAAAAAATATGGGCATTGATTTGGGATCAGCGATGTCCTGGATCACTTTCAACGTTTTTATTGGTTTATTTATTTTTTTAAAATTTCTTTCACGATCTATTCTTATTGGTTTATTTAAATTTGTTCACGTGCTTTTTATTAAATTTATTCATGTGATTTTTTATAAAATCGTTTGAAATTCTATAATTTTTTATTTTTTATTTCATGTGTTTTCTTTTTACAGTTTTGAAAATTAATGAAAATAATTTACTGCCTGAATATGATGTATTGAAATTTTTCTTTGTCTTAAAATTTTGTTATCCGTTTTGTTCGTACATTAAATTATAAATTTTATGGGTAACCTGTATGGTATACCTGTATATAACTTGATTATATTTTATATTTTTATATTTTTGCCGTAATGTCTTATTACAAATTAAATTTTATTACAAACTTCTGTTTATTTTTATATTATTTATTCTTCTGAATTGTGAATTTGATTGCCATTTTTGATAACAAAAAATATCCTTCTTCAGAGTTTATTGTTTGGGGAAAAGAAGATATATTTATTTGTCTGGAATTGAATAAACTCTAAAATAATTTTGAAATAATTTTTTTATTAACAGATTTTTATTTTTTTCCACAAATTACAAGATAAACTATATTAAACAAAAACCGTTTTTATTTAATAAATTAAAATGAGTGTATTAACCCCATATATGTGGAAAAATATTATTTTTGTATTTATTGTAAGATATCTTTATAAAAATATGTACTTTAAAAATACATCGCTCTAAGTTTTATTTAAAATAATATGAAAGGAATCTTTTATGCATGAAATAATAACAGGCAATTATGTAATATTTTTTTAATGCAGGAAATAGGACGTCATCCGTGTATTGCTCAGGTCAAAGAGGAAAGATCGTGAAAAAAAAATTCGAAATTGATTGGTAAACGTAATTTTGCTGCAGGTAAAAGGAAGAATATCAGTTTATTAGTAAAAAATTCGAACAAATATTTTGTTTTTGAGAGCTTAGACTTTAAATAAAATAAAGCATTGAAAAGAAAAAGATTTATTATTGATTTTTATCCAACTACATTCGAAACATAAAAATGCTTACATTTAACCGAAATTTAAAAATATCTTGACTTTTAAATAACTGTTTTTAAAAATTAATTAATAAAAAAAAGTAATGAAGGTAATGAAAAATTAGTACATTTTCAAAAAAAATTCTCCTTAAAAAATATATATATTTTTACAATTACGAATTTTGCATCTATGGCAAAAAAAACTACCATGTTAATTGATTTGGATTTTCAATATATTGGATTTGCAACAAAGTAATATATGTTTTCACCATTTAAATACATGGTATATATCTTAAAATACATATACATAAATACAAACACACACACGCCCGCCCGCACGTGCACACACACACACACACACACACACACATATATATATTGCCAATCCCTTATTTGCAAAAATATAATGTCAGTAGGAATGACAAAACCAGAGTTCTAATTAAAATATATTATTGTTATGAATTTAAATATGACTTTGAAATAGATATCCAGGACTTTCAAATTATAATAATAAAAATGATTACATCAATTGCTTTACAATGTTTCATGAAAAGTGTTTTTCTTTTATTACTTCTTATAGATTGCAATTTTCGATTGAATTGAGAAATTGAAATGTTTACAAAATTGGAATTTCTCAAATAATACATTTAAAAATGGCAACTTTGACTATTTTAGAAATTATCATTGATTCTAAAACAAGTGCATGTTAATTTTTAACAATCGCAACGAAGGGAATTAACAGAAAAAAAGGTGACTAAATTGAAATTGAAATTTTTGTTGTTGATTCTAATATTTGTGTTTACTGTACAAGGCTTTTCTTGTATTATAATGACTCAACCCTGCTTCATGAATTGGCTGTGATAACTGATTGTTAGTACATTTTTGTGGACATTGAATATGGTGGATTCTTTTGTAATATTGTGACTGAATATTACTTCATGGATTGTCTGAGAACTTCATCTTATTTCATGGATTTAATCTTACTTCTGTGATTACTGATTGTTAGCATATTTATGTGGCTATTAAGCATGGTGGATGTTTTTTATGTGACTATTTCATTGATTATCTGTGGTTTTTGATCGTTGTTACATTCCTGAAGGTATTGAGGGTACATATATTTGTAATGTAATAACTGCATCCTGCTTCATGAGTTGACTGTGATTACTGGCTGTTAACATATTTTTGTGTGCATTGAATATGATGGATGTTTTTATAATATTGTGATTACTTCCTTCCTGAGAATCTTACTTCATGAATTGTCTGAGAATTTTATTTCATTAATTACCTGAGAATCTTACTTCATGAATTGTCTGAGAATTTTATTTCATTAATTACCTGAGAATCTTACATCATGGATTGAATCTTACTTCTGTGATTGCTGATTGTTAGCATATTTAAGTGGCTATTGAGATTGGTGGATGTTTTTGTAATGTGACGTAATTCTATTTCATTGATTGGCTGGGGTTTTTGATCGTTATTACATTCCTGTGGCTATTGAAAATGGTGCATGCATTTGTAATGTAGTGACTGTATCCTACTTCATGAATTGGATACGATTCCTGTTTGTAAGTGTATTTCTGTGGATATTGAACCTGATGGAGGCTTTGCATGATGGATGCTTTATACTGAATCCTACTCCATGGAATTTTCTCTGCTGACTGATAGTTAGCATATACCTGTGGCTATTGAAAATGGTGCATAACCTTGCAATGTATTGACCTACTTCCTTGATTGACTGTGGTTATTGACTGTTAGCATATTACTGTGAATATTGAACATGGTAGATGTTTTCCTATATAGGGACTGAATTCTACTTCATTGATTGATTTTGGTTATTAATTGCTGTCATAGTCCTGTGGTTATTTAACATGATGTTTTTCAATATAGCGACAGGATCCTACTTCGTGGATTGGCTGTGGTTACTAATTGTTATAATATTTCTGTAATTATTGACCATGGTGGATATTTGTTATAGTACAGTAAATGAATTCTACTACATGAATTAGCTATGATTACAGATCCTTGACATGTGCTTCTGTGTATTGAAAATGGTGCATGTTCTTGTAATATAATGATTGAATTCTATTTCGTGGATTGGCTCTGGTTACTGATTGCCAGCATATTTCTGTGGCTATTGGATATTGTTCTTTCCCTTAATTTAATAATTAATAATATTCTGTTGAATGCTGTTCTTAGAATAAAGTGATTGAATTCTGCTTCGAAGATTGGCTGTCGTTATAAAATGTTGGTGGATATTGAATTTGACACATGTACTTGCCATTTAGTGACAAGTATTTACTTCTTGATTTAAAGAGGAACATGGAATATTATATAAATAAAAGTTATCTTCAATTCTATATTTTCAAGAGAGTTTAGTACCTTTATCAATGTGGTTAAAATGATAATTTTTTAATGCAAATCTTCTCAGAAAGTTATAAACCTTGTACCTTGGATCATTCTATATATTAAATACACATTCTGCATTATATTTAAAGAGCTTTTACAAATTATTCATAATTAAAAAAGAACTAACAAGAATAAACTTGAAATTTTTTTAAATTGTTAATTTTTTTGTATCGAAAATTGTAAATAAGTATGGATAAAATAATTCTACAAATATTATTAAAACATATTTCTGTATAATATACAGTACATAAAACATTTATAGGTGAGGAGTTGAGATTTAACATAGCAGTTTATATAATAATTATTGATTTAGTGTAAATAATTATTAATTTTTAAATTTCTCTAAAAACAGTGTTTATAGAGTTTCATTTAAAGCATAAAAATGTTAAGTTAATAAATCATTCTAGCTTCTTTTGGAATGTTTTTATTTTTGTAAACACTGGCTTGTTCCTCGTACTTTATTAATGTTTTTTACTTTTATTCGCAAAAATATGAATGATTTTTCTTTTTGAAATCCCTTTTTTTTCGAGAAGTTTAAAAGTCAAGATCATAATACACCCTGTCTCTATTCAAAAACTTGCTAACTAAAATTTTTTTATGATGTTTATTGCTTTTAAATATTGTGCTTATTTCTAATCAGAGAACACTAATTTTCTGTAAATTTGTTTTTGATACCAGAAGCAGTATCACATTATCAACACTCTTTGGAATTTAAGTATTATTATACGAAACACTTGTAAGCATATCCGGATTAACAAAAACGTAATTTGAAATAGTGGATGGGATTTTGTAATAATCAGAAAATGTTCGTTTTCATTCTATAAATTTAATTTTAACATATTATAAATGGAATTTTTAAAAAATGGTATAACTTTTAGAAAATATCTGTAATGCGAATAAGTATCATTATATATTTGTAAAAATACAGTGATTCCTAATTTTTAAAAAGAAAGTGACAGAGAAAGTAGCTAATATTAAAACTGCATGCAAAATGAAATTGTTATAAAAATTTATTTTATTTGTGATAAAAATATGTTAAACAGAAAATGATAACTCTTGTTTTTTAAAATAAATATGCTTCTATTACTGCAACATTCATTGTTACTGCATATTTGACAGATGAATTAAAAAAAATCCAGAAATTTATTTTAATATTGTATTTGATTACAATGGAAAAAATTAGGAACCCTATTTCGATTATTTAGCGTTAATTTCTTAAATGATTTTCTCATTTAGGTTGTAATAAATACAATAATTCAATGTAATGCAGTTGATTTGTAAATGCACTTAAAAAAATTGTTTTTAATTCTCTTAAAAATAATTTCTAATAATTGGCAAATAAATAAAAAAAGAAATGATTTTCAAAGCTTCTATAAATCTAATTTACAATAATTTTTTATAAAATAAATATTGGAATTCTGGGCACAATTCTTTTCGCCATAACAAAAAAAAAAAAAAAAAAAAAAAAAAAAATAACAAAAATTTTGCTCGGAATTGGCATCGAAATCAATATTGATAGATAGGAAAATTTACAGTAAAAAGCAGAAGAAGGATTTTTAAAATATGTAGTGCTATTTTATTACTTTGAATATTATTATTATTTAAAATATTTCATTGTAGAAATATTATATTTAAAGCTAGAATTATTTAATTTGATGTCTGATGGCCGAGTGACTGGCATTCTGGCGCTCGGTGACACAGGTTTCGGGTTCGAGTCCCGGATGTTTGTAGTGGTTCGAATTCACTTTAAACCATAGATCCTGGCCTAAAAATGACATAAGGTTAACAATCTTACCCGTAAAAAGAAAACATCTCCTGTCTCGAAATCAGCTAGTAGGCAGATAGCCGTTGTCCAACATGAGGTTGTTGCGCTACTGATGATGGTCATTATTTAATTTACAAATTAATGCATTCATTTATGGAGTTATTGCTACTAAAATTTTACCAGTAAGATTTCTTCCGCTGAAAAATTAATTATTGTATTTATTAAATTTCGCATAGAAAAGTATGATGTAATAACTGATTTTCATATAAATAAATAACAAATGCCCCCAAAAGCATTTTTTTCTGCTAATCTAGAAGAGAGGGTACAAATGCAATCAATGCCTTTTTGAAGATATTCGCTAATAGTAGTGGTTAAAAGCAAATACGAAGAGTATTCATGGTTAACGCTGGATAAGGCTAAATCTACTACTTATCTGCTGTTCTAATGCCGAATGATCTTACTTGTAAGTCCTCGATGCTCTAGAACAAAAATGTTCATTTTAATTTACAACACAATGGTATTTATGAGACTGATTTTTTTTTTTTCAGAATAACATGAAAAAAAAAAATTTATATTAAACATTGAATATAACAATTTGGCTGACACAAGTGCCCTAGACAATTATTCTTTTTAAACTCTCTCTATATTGACAGCAAGAGGCAAAGATTTTTTTTCAGAAACATCTTCTGTCAGTAAGATGCATCTGATTGGATCACAGGAAAATCTTCTTTCATCCCATGCTTTCTTTTGAAACGTCACAGTTGGTACAATGCAAGTTTAGTAGTTTGTTTCAAAATTAGATAGACAAATGGAATTTTATTATTAATGATAAATGAAAATGCTAAAATGAAATTAATATTTGTCATAATAATTACAGAATGAATTATATATAATGCTTTATAATAAATTATAATCTTAAATGACATTTCATCCCTATACTACAGGAATTAATAATTTTTACAAAATACTTTAATGATGAAAGGAAAAAAATTTACATTAAACATGGAATATAACAGTTTGGCTCACACAAGCACACATGACAATTCTTTTAGACTATTCTAAAAGCACAATTCTTTCTTAAACTTTGGCTGTATTGACAGCAAGAGGCCCATTTTTTGTTTGTCAGAAACATCTTCTGCCAGTAAGACGCACCTGATTGGATCACAGGAAGGCCTTCTGCCATCTCATGAGTGCTTGTTGAAAAGTCACAGCTGGTGCAATGCCAAGTTAGCAGTTTGTTAAAAGTTAGATAAATATTGCATCATTAAGAAAAAATGAAAATATTAAAATGAAATTATTATTGGCGATAATAATTATAGAGTAAATTATATATAACGCTTCATAAGTAATTATAATCTTAAATAACATTTCATCCCTATACTACAGGAGCGAATATATATATATATATACACTCAAGAGCCAAAATTATGACCATCCCTACATCTTGCAATGAACTCTCCTGGATGACGTGGAAGGCACGTGATCAGGTGGAAGTGGTATTTAACTGGTAAGTGGTGGTATTAATCCATGCCAAGGTGGGTTGAAGCTGTGTTGCGCGCCAAAGGTGGGCCAACTCGTTATTGACAGGTCATAATGTTTTGGCTCTTGAGTGTATATTTACATTTTAATGATGGAAAGGGAAAAAATTTACATTAAACACGGAATATAACAGTTTGGCTCATACAAGTATCCTAGACAATTATTCTTTTCAAACTCTCGCTGTATTGACAGAAAGAGGCACATGATTGTTTGTCATGATTGATACATCTTACTGAACATCTTCTGTCAGTATGATGTACCTGATTGGATCACTGGAAGATCTTCTGCCATCTCCTGATTCCTTGATGAAACGTCACAATTGGTGCAATATCAAGTTAGCAGTTAGTTACAAAAATTAGATCAATTGAATTTTATTATTAATGAAAATGTTAAAAAAATGAAATTAATATTGGTCATAATAATTAGAGAATAAATTACATATATATATAACGTTTCATAAGAAATAAAACTTAAATAACATTTCCTCTCTATACTACAGGACCTGATTTATAACGACATTATGATTGAAGTAAATGATTTTAAACATTTCTCACGATTTTAATAAAATATTCAACCAACCATGCAATTTATATTAGAATACTTTTACAATTTCATAGTTTTCTGATCCATAATTTTTCTAATATTTATAAATTTTAAGCTAATTCCAAAATAATAAAAAACAAATCTTTTGAAAATTTTCTTTATATATTAATTTTATTCTGCCATTTAAAAAAATTTGATTTCTAAATAATTGTAATATAATAAAAAAATAAAGTGTAGTTCGAAAAAATTAAAGCCAGTGAAATTTTTTCAAAATGACACAAACTGGCTACATTAACTGAAAATTATATTAGCAACAAAAAACAGAAAAGCATAATAAATACATTTATTTGCATGAATTTAACGTAAAGTAATGACAAACGATTTTAACGTGACAAACGATATTATGAATATCTTTTAACCGTTTAAAATTAAATAGAAGAAAAAGAAATCTTTTTAATTTTTGAGTGGCAGCAATAAAAAAGTCTTAAACGTCATAACCGTCTTAAAACATAACCGACACTGAACAAGATAAAAGTTCTGTAAATGATTTATCCATTTAAGGAAAATTATTATTTTTTTTCATGTTGACGAAAAATTTTTTTTTTACATTTTGAGAAATAAAAAATTAATTTTTAACGAAATACAATAATATGAGTAAAAAAGAATCCTTAAATCATTAGTGATGAATGACTAAAGTCTTTATTATTTAAAAATAGATTTGTATTAAAAATAAATGGCAGGTTTGATTTTAATTTATTAATACGAATTTCCTTTCTTTTCTATTGAGAGTTTAGAGAATTTTTTAAAGCTTTTTCTTAGATCTGATTAGTTAATCTAACGTGAACCTTTTATTTATTTTCCTTTCTCATTATAACGAGATAAAAAAGGAAGGCTCATATTTATCTGAGGCCTCCGTGTTGCAGTTACTGCTTTCAAAAATGGTGAAAATTGATGACAATTTATAAGTGATATAATATCGATATACATAAAAATTATTTATTTTTAAACTTTAAAAATAAATAATTTTTTCAAATGATTTATTATATTTTTTATGATTTATTATATTATTATTCTCTGTGTTCAATTATTTCAAATTTTGAAATCTACCAGTTTTATTTTGTCCTGTATGATCTTAAATTAATTTTGAAAATCGATGATCATTTATAAATGATGTAATATCGATATACATAAAAAGAAACTGATTTATTCCTTCTAATGTATGTTCAATTCTATCATATTCTGAGATCTGTCAGTTTTATTTAGTCCTGCATAATCTAAAAATTATTTTTGAAAATCGATGACAATTTATAAGTGATATAATATTGATATACATAAAAGAAAACGATTTATTCCTTCTAATGTATGTTCGATTATTTTCAAATTTTGAGATCAATCAATTTTATTTAGTCCTGTATAATCTGAAATTATTTGTGAAAATTGATGACAATTTTCATAAGTGATATAATATCGATATACATAAAAATAAAATTATTTATTCCCTCTAATGTATGTTCAGTTCTTTTAAATTTTGAAATCTAAAAGTTTTATTGTTAACTTATTTAGTCCTATATAGTATGAAATTATTTTATTCTGCTTATTTTTCCATTTTCTTGGTAAATTTAAATAAATTTACATCGATATATATTTTTATGCAGCTCTATAATAATCCATAAAAAAATGTAATTATATTTGATAAATGAAAAATTGAGAGTGTTTAAACTTTGAGATTAAGAATGTTTGATTAATTGGCAAATTATTATTGTCTTGTTTTACATTTCCCTCTATTTTGTGAAATCTAATTTTTAAATTCTGTCCTAATTTATATTAAGTTATGAAATAATAAGAGATATTCAAATAAATTTTAAAGTGAAACGTACGAAAAAGAATGCATGTTAAGAGAAAGAGAAATTACAAATCCTTGAATACTAGGAAATATTTTATCTACTAAAATTATATACACAAAATTCCTTAATCATATAAACTGAAAAAGAAAATGTCTAGTTGGATTTAACGCCCACTTTCTTTGAAAGATTAGAGATGGGTTTTGTTGAAGAGCCAGTGAGATGTCCCCTGGTTAGTTAACTTAATACTTTAGTTGTTAAGCCTACTTATCTACACTTTAAGAGGCATTACGTGAATAGAACACCTACACATAAACTGATTATCTTAATGTTGTATGGAGACTTAGAAACATGTTATAAATTTATAAACATAAGTAATGTTTAATAAATAAATTGTAGAAATTTATAAAGAAATCTAGAATTATATCGTAGAATTGTAGAATTTTAAAACAAAAGAATTGTGTCACTAAAAATTAAAAAAAAAAAAATGAATATATGGAATATTTAAAAATAATTTTAATAAAAGGATATTGATTAAAAGATACTAGCATTCCTTAAGTTCAGAAAAATAAAGAGATTAAAGGGCCTGATGGCCGAGTGAGACTAGCGCACTAGAACTCGGTGCCACAGGTTTTGATTTCGAGTCCCGGCGGTGCCATGGATGTTTGTAGTGGTTCGAATCCACTTTTAAACTGTAGATCCTGGTCTAATAGACTATAAGGCGTAGGGCTGACAACCCTACCTCTTAAAAAGAAAACGTCCCCATCTCGAAATAAACCTAGGCCCAACATGGGCAAGGAGTTATAATTAGTTAAAGAGGTTATAATAGTCGATTGAATAGCTGTTGGGTTTATGAATCACTGACCCTTATTCTAAACTCAGTAAGCAATACCGAGTTGAATTCCGTCTCTATGTTAATAGATCTATAATGGGAAATATAATTCCGCTATATTCGAGAAGGAGCTGCTCTTGGGGTGTTCGCCAAAAATTGAGGTCAAAAGCCTGGATGCATGAGATATCTCTAAGTGCCCATTGGGAAAAGCTGAGTTTGCTATATCTCTGTCGTTTCGACAGCGAATAATTTAGGTCAAAATACCTGGCTTTTGAAGAAATAAAAGTTTAGAAAAAAAAATTGTCATAAAGACATTTTCATAACACTTTGTATGTTAATAAAAGACTCATTCATTCGGGCCTGAAGGACCGAGTGTCTAGCTACTAAAATTCGAGTGTCTAGCGCTCTGGCGCTCAGTGCCACAGGTTTCAGGTTCGAGTCCCGGCGGTGCCATGGATGTTTGTAGTGGTTCGAAATCCACTTTAAGCCGTAGGTCCCGGTATCCTATGACTGTAAGAGCGTCACGGAGCAGAAGTCAAACTTCTACCTACCAGTGCTCCATCAGAACAGAAGCTGACCCCTTCTCCTTCCTTCCATGAGGGATACGACAACAACAACAATAACTTATTCATTGCCTAGTGAACATGTGTGTTACTTTGTAAACGGAATGATGTAGGTGGCGTGTATTGCAGTCACTACTTTGAAAAATAAGTAGACTTAATAGAGCTGCATTAAAATTCCGCATCAACCATCAGAATGCAAGAAAAAAATTGCAAGATTTGCAGAAAAATCTGGAAATTTCATAAATTAAACTTCATCAGACTTTCTCTTCTATGTCAAAATATGAGGAGTTATTAATGAAAGACTTTTTGAAAGCCTTTAATCTCTCTCATAGTTTATTTAAATGGCAGGTATAGAAATATGGAGGGCGTAGCCAATAATATAAAGATGTCAACAAACTGTATGTTTATGGACCATTTGCAAACGGAACAAGTATCACCAAATTAGAAAAGAAATACCGGTATAGAATGCTTCTTTCTTTGAGTAAATGTTCCAGAATTAATTGTTCCTTGCTCGGAATCTATTTTACCTGTTTTTCACGTAACTATAAGTCATGATTATATGAAAAATTGGAGTTCCCTTTTCTCTGTATATTAAAATGAAATATGAACTGGAATTAATCTCAGAATTTTAATATTTTAGAAAATTTCCTATTGCTGTCCTCGTTTTTGATAAATGAACTGTTGAACTTGACTGTTCGTCAACATAAGATTAATAGAATGGCGACTGCTATAGGTGATACTTGTAGATTTGGTTTGCTTGGTCGTTCTACGGTCATTTTTTACACACTTTGGGCTAATTAGACCGGGACGTACAATTTAACATGGATTCCGAACCACTCACAAACATTCATGTCATTGCAAGTACTTGCGGAGAATATGCATGATTGTTTCATATTTTTAAGAAATCTAACGTTTATTCGAAAAAAAAATTTTTTTTGGGGTGGGTGAATAAAAGGTATTTTATGAACGACTGAAAATGTGAACAAGATATATAAATATATATAGGAATAGTGTGAACTAATAATAGGAATTGAAAAAAAAAAAAATGTCTCAAATTAACTAACTTCCCACATAACATAGCCAAAGTGTTGATGTTGTAAAGGGTATTTTAAAGCTTACAATCTACTCTTATGAATGAAATCCTGTTTCCCACCACAGATTTTTCATTGTTTCCTTAATTAACTGAAACCGCGGCTTGACCCAGAAAATTCCGCGAGCTCTTAATGAAATTTAAAATATTGATTCCATTAGAGGCCTTTGCCAGAGGACACCAACTCACTCTGCTCTTGCAAACACCCGATCCAGTTAATTATTAAAAGCTTTAAATATCGAAAGGCTTATTTAATCAATTGGATCAGTAAACAGCACGGAATTGAAATTGGAGGACATTCATGTTTTCGAGATTTTTCTAGAATAGAATGGGGACATATGCTTCTGGCATTTAAATCAGTCCCTAATTTGAAAACATCTAGAAAATGAAATTCCCTAGACTTCATAAAAGTATTAGCAAATCATTATCTTCTCGATCCAATACTAAGGGATAGTTTTACTTGAAAGAAAATATCTGACCAAATTGTAAAAGTTAGTAAAGGTAAAAATGAAAATGAAACGACCTTGAGTTAATTTCATAATGACGATATTTACTTTTTGGCCTCAATATCAAAGAAAAGAAAAATATTGTGATGTGTTTCGGAAACATAGGGTAAACAGTACATACATTACATAGAAAAGGCAACCAAAATAAAATGTTTTGTTGTGCAGTATGTGTCTGAACATATTGTGCTCGAGAAATAGAGAAAGAGGTAACTTCGTAAAGGCAATATTTACTTTTTGGTCCCAATAACAAAGAAATGAAAAAAAAAAATTATGTTGTGCTTTGGAAGTATAGGGTAAACAGTATATATTCCACCAAAAGGATAGCAGAGGCAACCAAAATAAAATATTTTGTTATGCAATATGCATTTGAACATGTTGTGCTAAAGAAATAGAGAAAGAGTTAATTTCATAAAATCAATAATTACTTTTTGGTTTTAATATCCGAGAAAAAAAATATTGTTGTGATATTTTTTGGAAATATAGGGTAAACAGTATATATACCACCAAAGAGTAACAAAGGCAACCAAAATTAAATTTTTTTGTTGTGCAATACGTGTCTGAACATATTGTGCTGAAGAAATAGACAAAGAGTTAATTTTATAAAGGCAATAATTACTTTTTAACCTCAATATCATAAAAAGAAAAATAAATCGTGATGTGTTTTGAAGGAAAGGGTAAACAGTATATATTCCACCAAACGAACTGCAAAAGGCAACCAAAATCAAGTTTTTTTATGTAACATGTATCTGAGCATATTGTGCTCAAAAATAGAGGAAGATTTAATTTTATAAAGGCATATTTACCTTTTGGCCTCATTATCAAAGAAAAGAAAAAAAAAACTGTGATGTGTTTTTCAAGTATAGGGTAAACAATACATATTCTACCAAAAGGGGTAACAAAGACAAACAAAATAAAATTCTTAATTATGCAATATGTGTCTGAACAAGTTGGCTTTAAGAAATATTTGTAAGATTAAACTGAAGACAATCCAAATGAAATGGAACATACCTGTAAATAAGTTCTGCTTTTACAACTAATGATGAAAAGAATGAAAACCAATCTAAGGGTATAAAAATGAAATTAAGCATATATGTATGTTTCAGCATAACTTAAAAATCATAACTCTTTTAAGTTAAGTATTTTTACCAGAATTTATTAATTTGTTTGTAAAATCTGTAGACAAATATTTTTTAATTAAATAGATGTTTAATTTTTTTATTGCCATTAGATTTTTTTTTGAAATTAGATAGCGCCAATCTTAAAAAAATTGAATGATTCCATTAGTCAAGTTATTGTAAAAGTTAGGTAGAATATTCACAGTTTTAATTTTCAATTTGCTATTCCAACTTATAGTGTTTTATTCATAAAAATAAATTCTAACTGATTAAAAATAGTAAAAAAATATCATTGCGAATTCTTGGATAAAAATGATTGTTTTATTTAGCCATTTTATGTTATTTAAGAAAAAAATTTTTTTTAAATTCTCAAACCTTTTATTATGCCTAGATATTTTTTCAATAAAATTTAGCAAAATGAAAATGTCATGTTTTTTATAACAAGAAAATGCCATTTTCTAGTCATGAATTATGTCTTTGGTATTAATATTCGACCATCACGTTGTTTCTATTTAGTTCTTCATACATTTTAACACAATTTCGAAAATTTCAAGAATATTCCAAACATTTCCTGCATAAATATGATGATTGATCTTGATCTGATCCAACAGAAATATCATACATGGTGGTACTCTTTATGTGCTTCCATAAAAAGACGATTTCAAACATGACAAATCTGCTGTTCACGCTGACCGAAGAACTGATCCCCTTTGAATAATTCAGCAGCTTCCATAAATAACCCCCCATTAAATTCTAAATATCAGTATACATATATTTAAAATGTGAAGACACACCGTCATACTGAATTTAGATTCGTCCTCGAAAGATTAAGGAGCATCTATTAGAAATCCAAATCCTAAAAAACGTTCTTACAAAAAAAAAAAAAAAAAAAAAAATGGATGAATTAGCCAGACTATACGGTTTCTTCAAATAACCATACTTATTCATACCTTGAAGGAATTAATAAAAAATTTATCTAATGTTTTCTAATCCGTGATACTTAAGTAATGGTCAAAACAGGCGAGACTTAAATTCTTCAACTTAGACAGCCCACCGAAAAGATGTTATGGTATGGATGGATATTTCCATAAATGGAAATGGTAAACCTTGTTTTGTGCAAATAGGAGCCAAAATCAATTCAAAATGCTACATTGGACAGATGACTTTGTTATCTTCAGAATGCGTCCAAATTGTGACAATGTCTTTCATCAACACTTGACACATTGTTGTAATGCGTTTCATACTTCTTGACGTTGAAATTTCTCAACGAGGAGAAAAGGCAATTCATAAAGCCTTATTGAGGATTAGTTTTGTGGGTATGTTTATAAAAGGTGCCAAACAAGAGGACTGCTTTAATCTTGAAAGGACTTATAAAAAGGAAAGCTATTTCAGAAGAAAATTCCTAAATAAACAACACTATGCGCACTGAAATCATGGACAGAGTAATGTAGGTAAATCTACTATGACAAAGGTTGTCATAATGAAAAAACATCGTTAGTTTTTGCACTAGTGTTAAAGAATACAGGGTCTGATGGTCGAATGATTAACATTTCTGCCTGTCTGTGCCACAATTTCGGATTTGAGTGTCGGCGATGATGTGGATGCTTGTTGTAATTCGGAATCCACTTTAAACCTTAGATCCTGATCTATTATGAATGTTGGGCGTATGGCTGACAACCCCAACTCGTAAAAGAAGTTTTCCTGTTTCGAATCTACCATGGTCCAACATGGACTATAGTGCCACGGAGTTAGTTAAAATTGTGAATGCATGAGTTTTTTGTTACCCTGTAGAATTGCAAGAAATATCGAAATAAAACAACCCTATAAGAATATTTACTCTTCCAAATTTTAACAAGATTAACTAAACTTATACTTTAAGAATTAAAATTTCTATAAATAACTACAATAAGCAAAATAATTGATGAAATCACAAATAAGATTAACGTTGTATGTATAGAAATACTTGTTACTTATGTATGCTAGCGATTAATTACTTGTGATACCCTCAGGGAGTAGTAATTTCAACAGTTGATCTTTAGTATTAACAATTTCCACTCGAGCATATTTTGCTAAATATTTTCCGTCCGAAACAAAAGTTGGTTGACATTTGCCAATAACATGCGACAATAGCAATGACATTTTCTACAATGAATAATTTATACGCCCGACAAGTGGTAATGTGGCGATCATTAGGACTGATGTTCAATTCGCTGACGGCTTTGTGGTAGACACTGTTTCAAAAAACGAGGTGAATTGATGGCGTTTGGGATGTTCAGTATCTTGCCTCGGTCGTCAGACTAACTGGTGGGAGTAGCTGGTGCCAATAACATGCGACAATAGCAATGACATTTTCTACAATGAATAATTTATACGCCCGACAAGTGGTAATGTGGCGATCATTAGGACTGATGTTCAATTCGCTGACGGCTTTGTGGTAGACACTGTTTCAAAAAACGAGGTGAATTGATGGCGTTTGGGATGTTCAGTATCTTGCCTCGGTCGTCAGACTAACTGGTGGGAGTAGCTGGTGGGCACTGCCCTTCTTCTTCAGAGACTCGGAGTCAAGTCAGACTTCTACCTACGAGTGCTCCATCACAACAGAAGCTGCCCCTACTTTCACTCCTTCCATGAGTAGATTATTCATGGATGTCCGTCTCGCACTGCAGGACACTGAGGATTAGACACACACGCACACACATTTTATATAATGGACATTTTCCGTCCGAAACGAAACTTTTTGACATTCGCCAATGACATGCATTTAACACGTAAGTACCAAAATAGCTAAATTAGAATAAATTTTTCATAAAAATATATCTTATAGTTATAAAATTATAGGTATGATTAAAAAATTAAAAATTCTTTATTTACTAGTAAATATAAAAATTTTTTAAAAATTTAAAGTCTTGGAAATAATTTTAATTTTTGATAGAAATTATTCTAATAAATAGTAAAATAATGCAGAAGTATAAATGCAGCTAAGTTTAATTAATTCATTAGAAAAAAATTAAATTTGACTTAATTTAATTTAATTATTGTAAGTTATGTTACTTGATATGCTTTTTTGTACTTAAGCTTAAAATACTGGCACTGACTTGTTATATGGTCATTTATATCGCCTTTTCAGGTCAATCTTCAGTAGAACACATTGAAAAACTTAAAAAAAAAAAAGAAAAATATTAATTTCATTCTAAACACCTTTAGTTTTTAATACTTTGTGGTAAAATGAACAATTGGCTCATTATTTAATGCATCAGCTAGATATTTAACTAAACACACGCAAGGAATCAATTAATTAGAATTGGCTAAATAGTTAGTGACGATAACACATGGGAATTAATCAGAAAACAGTTGAGACATGCAAATTACCTGTTAAATGCAGCTTGACAGCCAGTATTGGTTTGAAAACATTTTGTCAGTCAAAATGTAGTGTCAGTAAGTTGGCACGCAATTGGATTTACTTTGACAAGAGTCAGTAGTGAATTTAAGAGAACTATTTCAATGTGTTCCCAGAATTGTGTGGCTCACTTTTGATCGAAAATTCTTCAAACATTGAAAGGACGGTTTTATTTACGTTTGTTCCATTGGACAACAACTTCGGTTTGTTGATGTTGTCTTTTAGAATTGTATGAGGAAAAGGAAAGAATTGTGGAAGTAGTAATGCCTCAGGATAACTCTTTTACATTTGTAAAGGAGTTATTCTATTATTGTATGTGAGAGAATATCCATGAAACTCAATCAAATAGCTAAATATCAATGCGAAGCTTTTTGGCACATCTTTCATCAAATCTACTCGCTTTTTAAGGGGGATTGCAAATGTTCGCCAAAAAGCGGAATAAAACGCAAGTTGGACTTTTGGCAAAGCAATTGGACTTTAATTATAATGCATTACATTGGATATGCAATATGTTTGATCATGATATATGAGAAAGTAGCATTTTTTCATATACTGGAAATGTTTCTTAACAATATTTTTTTGACTATATATAACAATATTTATTTTTCCTGCAACTTGTCAAGATTATTTAAGATATTTCTTCTCTGACGCGACAGTCCCATGCTGGGATAAGGCTGTCTGCATATTGGCAGATTTTGAGACAGGAAATGCTTTCTTTTTTTACAGGATAGGGCTGTCAGCCCTACACCTAATAGTAATATTAGACAGGGATCTACAGTTTAAAGTGAATTCTGAACCAATACAAACATTCATGGCACAGATGGGACTCGAACACGAAATGTGTGCACGGAGTGCTGGTCGCTAGCCACCAGGCCCGTTAGATTATTAAGAAAAATTAACATAATAATAAGTATTTGTAGAAAAAATCTATCATCAACAATATATTTAATTGGAACTTATTTTTTAAAATAATTGTGGTTTATCCAACTTTTGTTGTGGAAGATCTTTGGATCATGTATTCGAATGCAAGTTATGTATGCCATAAAGGATCATAGAGGTGTGATTATGGGTGGATATAGCCATCCGGTTGGATTTTTAAGTTTATATACCCCACATTTGCATATGGTATGAGAAAAGGCCTGCAAACTTCCACTAGGTAGCTTGACTATCTATCGAGACACTTTATATAACTTACCATAATTACCATCTAGTCTCCTCATTTCTGAAAGCCGTTGCTAGTTAATAGTAACCTGAGCCCACCTGAACGTGTTACAACTAAGCTACTAATCGGGTCTTATTGCCATTTTTGCATTAAAAAATTATGTATTAAAATGCATAATTTAAATACTTTTAAAATATGATTATACTGTAAAAATTATGCATGAAAATGCATAATTTAAACAACTGTAAAAAAATATGATAATTCTGTAAAAAAAGTTATGTATTGAAAGACATAATTTAAATAACTGTAAAAAAAATATGATAATACTGTAGAAAAAAATTATGCATTAAAATACATAATTTAAATGACTGTAAAAAATTTGATAATATTGTAGAAAAGATTATGAATTAAAATACATAATTTAAATAACTGTAGAAAAATGATAATACTGTAAAAAATTATATATTAAAATGTTTTATTTAAATAACTGTAAAAATATGACAGTACTGTAGAAAAAATCCTGTATTAAAATGCATAATTTAAACTGTAAAAATTATTATAATACTGTAAAAAATATGAATCAAAATTCATAATTTAAATAACTATAAAAATATAATAATACTGTAAAAATATGATGTATTAAAATGATAATTTAAATAACTGTAAAAAATATTATAATACTGTAAAAAAATATGAATTAAAATTCATAATTTAAATAACTATAAAAAAATATAATAATACTGTAAAAATATAATGTACTAAAATGGATAATTTAAATAACTGTAAAAATATTGCAATACTGTTAACAAAAATTGTATATTAAAATGCATAATTTAAATAACTATAAAAATATAATAATACTTTAAAAATCTATGTATTAAAATTTGAAGTTATTCACACAAACTAATTAACATTGAAACAATATAAGCATTTAGAATAACATTGTTGGGAAAAATAGATATCTTTTACTAAATTTGTAAATAGAAATTGTAAAATATAAGGAATCATTTAACAATTCCATTTATTATGCAAATGATACGAATAAAAATATTGAACCCAGATTTAATCAGGAACAGTTGAAGTTCTACAGTTATGGAATTTCACGTTAACCAAATGAATTTCAAATATATATATATGAAAGCAATGAAATAATTGAAATTAAATGCAGAGACAACTGATAGTTAAAATAATATGCATGAATTCATAAATTATTATATTTCGTGACACATAAATGAATAACTCTTAATAGTTAGCATATAATCAAAGCTTATTCTAAATAATAAATCATTGCTATGAACGTTTAAGGTTTCGTATAATAGTTATAGTTTACTCTAACATAAATTTCTTAAAAAAATTACTGGATTTGTAATGTTAGAAATTAAATTCAAATTTATTAGAAATATTAGAAATGTCAAACAAATGTTTATTCAGTTTTTAATATGCAAATATATATACAAGCTATGTTTGTTATAAAAGTATCTAACTAGTACGCTGTTTGGGATGTTGAATTTAAGTGAATTTAATTAGTAGTTTGAAATATGAAACAATGTTTTCAGTAAATAATGTAATTTAAAAATCCTACTGGCAATAAACGAAATATAAATTTCTGTAATTTTGCATATTTCATTACGAGTGATATTTAAATTAATAAATTTTAATAGCAGCAGACTCTTGCTAAATTATTAACTACAACTTATATAAGTTACTTAAATTGTTTATGATAAAATATTGTAAAATATGTTATAAATTCCACAAAACGTATTTAAATATTTTAAAAATATAGAGATTAATTTTTATTTATTTACCTTAATTCTAAACACTGCATTTTTTTATAAGACGGTAAACAAATAATTGGGCAGATGAAAACAATACTTTTTACCTCTAAAAATCATTTGGGATGGAACAAACATTTCTCGTAAAGGATGTTTTTTACATTATAAATGATAGAATCATTGCAGTATGTAATTTATATATAAATTATTCTTGATTCTACGTACCTTAAACAATTTATGCCCGCCCCTTTTATTTCAGAGTCCTGAATGTGAGATACATCATGGTCTGTATTACAAATTCTATGGTTTTGTTATAAAATTTGTATATAGCAAATGATGGTATTGGCATTTATGGTACAAAATGTTTGCGCTTCTAGTTCTTCCTTGTCAGTTCACCTCTAGTTTTTGCGCTGATGTATGTGTTCTTTATATATTCTTATATATATATATATATATATATATATATATATATATATATATATATATATATATATATATATATATATATATATATATATATATATATATATATATATATATATATATAGCAATTAAATGACTTGATTACTGTTATACTAATAAAGTTGCTTTGCAAATACATTTTTTTCCTGACCGATACCTTACCAACTTTGAATGGAAGGTTATTAAGTATGCTATCGGAATACTTCGCTGGATGTTCATTTGACTTGGATCCAGTAATCTAACGCACAATGTTTTTAATATCCTGAGGGTATTCCTTGCATATTCCTTGATAAGTTGCTATAATTCATCGTAATCGTTTGTAGGCTTATATATACAATATATATATATATATATATATTATATAAAAATGTAATAAAATGCATTAATTATATAAAAATATATTATTATAGTTAATATATATTTTTGTTTTTGATTTAGCAATTTCTTTCGGGTTTTACGGATTTTTTGATAACATGTTTCACATTCTGTTATTGTATAAATTTTTAAGTTCTTTTTTAAACTGCTATTGCAGCTTTTATCGCTCAATCTTTGATATTTGTGTTTATTCAATGATTATGATGAGATTATCAATGAGATTACTTATGTAAATTAATACGGATGCGTTATTAATGATCGGCATACAGCAGTAGGTATTGTCATCTTTGGCGGCTGTACAATATATTTATTTATTGATGTTACTAGGTTCGAAAGAGTCTGTATTGTCAATCATTTCACCTTTGTATTTAGAGTCCTTTGTCTAATCAATTTAGACTTGATATCACTTCTCCTTCATGATGTTCAATTTTAGATGGAGAGCAAGTTTCGGATTTTTCTTTTTTGATCTTCCTCTGCAATTTTTGCCGTTTATTCTTTTATCTTTGAGTAACTTTAATGATTTTTAGTTTCATTTTGCAGTTAATGCTGTCTTTGTATCTCGAATGAATTCATTTTCAATTTTCTCTTTTTTTTTTTTCTGTTTTCTATGGTTTTTCTGGATTGGACTAATTATTAAGCTCATGAAAAGTTTTGTTAAGCGAATACTATTTTTTGTTTTGCAATGCAAAGCGACTGTGTTTCCAAAATGTGCCTTGCCCATTAATTATTTGATCTTTCTAATGTGTTTGCTTTTTCTGTAATAATATTTGTTCAGTAAATGCATATAAATAGCACCGGCATTATGTTTTGTAAATGTCACTAGTCTGACGACCAAGACATTACTTTATAATAACTGGAATTTACTAAATATAATATACTTGTTGAAGAACGGAAAACTAGAAATCCCCATGTCATTCTGAAATTATCGAAGAATATTGCCAAAGGACACGTAAATATATTATTTAATAAAAGTTAGGATTAAAAGATTAAAAGCGAGGACTAGTCTCGTAATTTCTTTAAATAATTATAATCTCTTTAAGAGATGTTAGTAAGAACGGATTATCAATATTTCATGAATGAGGTTCTTATTACTAATGCATTTGTCATCTGGGACTACCTGGTGGATGGATTACGCATCTGGCTCCAGAACTTAGAAAACTTCACTCAAATATGATAAATAATGCTAAAACAATAGATTTTTCTTCTGTGTTGCAAGGTAAGTTTATAATTTGGAAAATCTTTTATTTGGATGGGGAAAAGTTGGTATTTCGGTTCGATATCCCCTGTCAAAGTATTCGTTGTATGATCATTCAAGCTTATGCTAGCAGAATATGGAAACAGTATAGCAAGATCTCAACTGTTTTGCTGCGGCTTAATGGCCAATTTTTCTATCGCTCTGGCCATTGCTATCATAAGCTTCAGGTTTGAATCCTGACGATGGCATATATATTTGTGAGTAGTTCAGTATCCACGTTAAACTGTAGGTCCCGGTCTAATTAGCCTAAAATGTGCAAAAAATGACCATAGAGCGACAAACCAAACCCGACACAACTGTTTTTGCATAATCCTCTAAACTTAATATTAATTATTATTATGAAATTATAGAGTGACTAGGTGGATAGAGCCTAGTTTTTGAACTACAAACCTGGATTTGAAACCCGATAGCTGATGCCAAACTGGACGAAAATCATCGATAGACCTGATGAATGAGTAGGTCAGAAAACTCATCCATAACCTTTAAGGAGGATGGTGGAATCTTGGGAGTTTTCACCATCCTCCTTAAAGGTTATGGATGAGTTTATAGGTTATGGATGGTAAGAAATTCATGTAACAGGCTTTGTACTTCCCCCTTCCATAATCTTGAAACTGCTTCATATATGTGGTGGTAAAAAGCCTTAGTTTAAGTTGAGAAAGCCGCAATATAATAAATATTTAAAATAAGGAGTTTTTAATATCCTGTCAGGATTTATTAGTATTTTTCAAATTTTCTGTCTTATTTTAAATTTATCAGCATTATAATTTAATTAATTAATAGCGACTTCATTCAAACAGCTACCACAATACTATAAATGCTTTCCATAGTGCCAAAATCAAGAAATTTAAACAATACATGGAAATATCTTTCTAGTTATTTAATAGTAGTTAACTAGTTACATAATCTTTTAAAAACAGAAATTAAAGAACATTTAATGTCGAATAGATATTTAGAGCAAAGCCGAATAGATATCTAGTAATTATATTAAAAACTGCCAATAAATTCCTACGCATTTAGAGAAACAATTTAAAATTTAGAATATCAAGAAAGAATATGATATATTTTTTGGAATATTGATAAAAAAAATGTAAAATGTTCCTTGAATTTCATAAATTTTAAAATAATAACAAAACCTAAAAACAGCAATAAAAATAAAACCTAGCATCCTAAAAAAAAAAAAAAAAAAATTGAAATTCCGTTAGCCCTGGTAATTTTAAATTGAAAATGGGTCTTACTTTTTGGACACAGCAGTATGTGCTAAAAGACAAAACCAATGGATTTATTCCGAAAAATCTACTTGATGCATGACTGTTCTATATTCTTCCTACATTCATTTCTTTGTCACTGCTGTCCTGACAGAGACAAAAAGTATGGCGATAGCATCTTGGCTGGCGTGACTCGGAATAATGAATTAGGTGGAAATGTCAGCGGAAAGAAATAGAGTGTAGAATAGGGCGTGTTTCCTCAAGAAAAAGTGATTGGGAAAAGTGATATTGTGCTAACAGAACAAGTGGAATCTGAATTGCTCAGTAAAACAAGTAATGGGGTCTTGCATGTTATGACTCTCAATCATAATATGCAAGACCCCATTATGATTCTCAGTCATAACGTGCAAGCTTTGTACAAACTGGATTTTTAAAAATCCTTCTTAATTTTCATCATACGAAAAAAGAACTTATAAATTGGGTATATACAATTTTATTAACAAACTGCAATGTTATATAAGGTACGAGTGGTCTGACATGCAAGCGTTTTGAAATATGAGTCATTCTCACATCGATTATTTTGTTTTTGAGTTACTATCCAGTATTGAGATACTACTACTACTACTACTACTACTACTACTACTACTACAGCACACACACAACATCACTGTACCTAGAGCTGAGTTGCCCCTTTACAGTTTGGGAAATATGTGGGAGAGAGAGAGGTCTGATTGGGCTCGGTGACGCTCTACAGTCAAATGAGACAGGGACCTGCATCTTAAAGTGGATTCGAACCTATCACAAACATCCATGCCATCGTCAGGAGGCGATACCGAAGCCCGTGGTACCAACGACCAGAGCGCTAGCCAATTAGCCAGGTCGCAATGCAGCATTTGAGATATGAGCCTACTTCCATGACATCACAATTATTACGTTATTCAGATTCCTGAGACTTGCACATATAGTAAAAATAACCAAAAACTCTTGCCTCAAATATATTTTAAACCAGATTCATAATTGGTTGCGGATAAAGGATGAGTCGGGATTCATCTGTCGAACTTCACAACGGTTGATTATAGCACAAGTGCATACAATAAATGAAAACAAGTTACCTTACAACAATCTGTTTAATGTGATTATATTTCTCAGTTAATAGAAACAAATAATAAAACTATTTTGACAGTTTTCTATCGAAAAGTCTTGCGGCTTACAGCGGCGAAAGGATTGATTTAATCAAAAGTTTTGTTTACTTTCAGAAACAAATTATTCGAAATTAGTATAAACAGAAATACATAGAACTCTTAGGAAAGTTGTACGTAACAGTTTAAATGCTGCTGCTCTCTTGGTCAGTTGCAGTCACCTATTAAAAATATGTTTGCTATTAAATATTAACAAATATGTTATTCAGAGCACTAACTAGAGACATTATCATTAATGTTTTGTGGCAGTTTTCCTGTTTGTTCAATAACAAAGAATTATATGTAGTTGTCCTCCATCAAAGTATTATCCTTCCCATCAAAATACTTTTGTATTAAATACAAATATTATTATTTATGAAGTAATATGAGCTGTACAACAATGTTATTATTCCAGAATAATAACTTGCGACAGAATGTCTCTCGTCATTTTTTTGTATATAATTTATTTCTTCTTCACTGTGAATATATTTCAGAAAAGATTTTGCCACCGTTGCTTTACCATTTCTGCTCCAATTTTAAATGAGCATAAAATTAAATAATTTCCTAATGTTAAATGAATTCTTTAAAGCTAAATGAATTTGAATGTGTTTACAGAAAATATTTTAAAACCTTCATTAAACTCCTTTTTGTTATTTAAAAATGCCCTTTATTATTTTACAATTGAGGAAAATAAAGAAAATATTACCTAATATACCAAAACATTTCAGAAAAATGGGAAATATGGAGTATGCATTGCGCATTTTAAGTAAAAAAAAGAAATATTTTCTTTGAGTTAATTTAAAATCTATAGTTAAAGAAATAAAATTAATTTAAAAGGGAACAAAAAATTGTTATAATTTAGAATATTACGTAATAATTTTCGATATTATAATTTTTTAATTATATCAATCCTTATTTATGGATTTTGAATTCCCTAAACTATAACCCCACACTGAATCACCTTATCGCTTTATTATATCTTGAATCAGTTTATCTCACACACTGAAGCATACAATTTTCATGTCGTAAATTCTACACAACATCATATTCTTTTTACTTTATCAAAACCATTCTTTATTTAAAATATAAACAAAATACTCATAAACACAAGCAGTTAAAATGAGTTCTATTGCATTTTTATGTTTATCTATAACAAAAAAAAAATGTTATAGTGCTCTTAAGATATCATAAAACGATTTTATGACAAGGAGTGAAAAACTTTCTGGAATTTATAAAGTGTCTGGTTTACATGTACTAAAGGTTACAACTTGCTAGTATTTTATTTTAACTTGCAACTGCTGAAACATTTTAATGGATGACACAAAATAACACTCTTCTTTAAATTTTAACTTAAAAACAATCTTTAATTATAGTTTTAATGCATTAAATAATACATTTTATGCTTTTAAAAAAATTAAAAACTTCATTTTTATTGCTCTTAATGTGATTTTTAATCTTTTGTCAAAAGTGCCGTTGTTTTTTCATGTTAGTATACTCGTCAGTTTGATTAAAATGTTTTAAATATCTACTTCTGTGTCTACATCCTCAGTGTTCTGCAGTGCGGGACGGACACCCCATGATTAGTCTACTCAGGAATGGAAGGAAAGGGGACATCTTTTGTTGTGATGGAGCTCTCGCAGGCAGAAGTCTGAGTTGGCTCCCTGACGCTGAAGAAGGAGGACAATGCTTTCCGGGTGGGTATATGTTTTAGGGAAACTACTCCGCATTTCGGTATAGCAGGGAAAAAAAAACTAAACCAGGTAGTCCGACTCAAGAGGCAAGATTTTGACATCAGAAACGTCATCGAGTCTCCTCTTTTTTTGAAACAACTAAACAAAAACTATGGCCTACTATGGTCTAAAACAAAGCAGCCAGCGGATTGAATCTCAGCCCTGAGCCACGAAGTCGGGCATACTACTGTGTCCGAAAAGTAAGACCAATTTTCAATTTAAAATTCCTGGGGCTTATGGAATTTCAATGGCTTTACGCTTGGCTTTGTGAGACGCTAAAACTGATTCAGGCGGTTTTTGAAATGTCTGAATTAATTGAGCAAAGAACTTGCAGCAATTAGAGACATTGCTGATGATGTTGGAATTTCAAAAGGATCGGTCAATTCGGTCAATCTGTGAATTCCATTTTAGGCCTCAAAACGCGTCAAATCTCGATTGGTACGAAAACACTGAATACGCCAGCTTACATTGAATTGATTCTACGTGACGCTTTCGCCAAAAATGAAACCCATATCATTCCACAAGCACCGTATTCACACCGTGCAACTTCGGCTATTCCCTAAACGCAAAAGACCACTCCGGGGACACCGTTTAAGTCGATTTAAGGGAATCAACGTGAATCGCCGCGCGCTTTGAAGGCCCTCCCTGCCGATGACTTTTTAGCATGCATTGAGGATTGGGAAAAATGTTGGCATAAGTGCATTGTGTCCAGAGGGGATTACTTTGAAGGCTATGAAATAAATTTTGGAACAATAAATAAATAAAGAATTTTTGAAAAAAAAAAATAATCGGTCTTACTTTGGGCACAGTAGCAAAATCATGATCGTCATGTACGATCTAGGATCATCGATTCACTTTAGAGAAATTAAAAAGAAAATTGAATCAATTGAAAAGAAAATTGAGAATTGGGACTTCTGAAAGCCTAGTTTAGTTTCAAAAAATTCTGAAATATATATAAATATAAAATACTTTATATAATATATAGTGAATATATATATAATTTGAATATTCATAATATATAATATGAATATATATATAAGAAAAGTATAATAGAAGATGCTTCCAGAATGGCTTTTAAGGTCTAATCCCTAGAAATAATGTTTTCCTGTTTGAGAAGAAAGCAAAAAATAAATGAAAAAAAAAAAAAAAAATAAATAAAAATAAAATGAGAGAGAAGAAAATCTGCACCATAATTTTGAATTTTTAAGGAAAAAAAAAAAACTCTTTATTTGAGAATAAGCTGCACATTTTTGGATATGATGGAGCAAAGCAGGTATGGAGAAAAACCAATCAAAGTAATAGTAACGTATTGAGAAGTTTGGGATTATATGAATAGTTATAGTGTGAAAAATTTGGTCATAAACGATGGGATTATGAAGAATAATACGTACATAGATTCGGAATTATATGAATACCTCTGGTGTAAGAAATTTGGTCATAAACGATGGGATTATGAAGAATAATATGTACATAGATTAGAGATTATATGGATACCTCTAGTGTAAGAATTTCGAGGTAATAATCAATAGGTTCATGAAAAATATATGCACATAGATACATTAAATGATAATTCAAGTCAAGGGCTGTAGAACTGGGACTTTCATAGCTTTCATGCACGACAATAATTCTCACTCCTAAACACTAAGCTGCAGATGGCATACAGCACACCAAAAGGTTTTCAATATCCTTCACACTATCTAAAAATCAAGCTTATTGAATATTTGTACGCGGCTTTACATAATAAAGTAACATTAAGACCTATTTTTAGCAAAGATTATTTAATATGTGCTTTCCAAAATCCAAAAAGAACAGAATTCTATTACAAATTCAGTTATTTCGATATTGTAAGAATGCATGCCAACAAAGACTGCTAGCTATTATGAAAATTGAAGAAAAGCAATAAAAATAGATAAATAAAATCTCGGAGCCATGCGGATAACATGCCTGTCTTCTCGGCTGCTAGCGATAGGGGGGCCGTCGAGATCCAGCACGGCTTCCGTATTACCGTCCTGAACCCATCGATTCCATATTCTGCTAACAGTCATTGGATCTCGACCGACGCGAGCAGCAATGCTGCGATAAACCGCATTCCCACTACGCTACAATTCGACATTTATCAAATCACAGAAACGCGCTGGTACGCATTTCTGCTTCTAACACGTGGAATCACAACAACTTTTCACCACGCAACAATGTTCAAATGCAATTTGTGTATGAGAAACCGGCTGAACAATTTCCTCATTTATACACATTGTGACGTCGCTACCGGCGCTTTGTCATGCGCTGAGAAGCTAATCATTTGCAAATCACAGCACCTTCTTCCTGTCGTTTCAATTTCACGTTTGTAGTAGCTCGCCTTCTTGGTGTAGCAATTTTAATGGTCAGTAGTGTATTTATTATTTTATTATATTTATTACATTAATTTATATTATTTTTATTACATTAATTTATATTATTCTTATTACATTATTATATTATTTTTTATAATTTTATGTTTACAATATTATTCATAATTATTTTTCATAATTTAGCTTTTTTTTTTTTTATTAAAAAAACGATTATTTTGCTTTAATTAGCTACTTGTAAAATAACTGATATATCACTTATTTTTTATAATTTTATTTATTATTATTTATTATATTATAGTATGTATTATTTTAATATATTTATTACATTAATTTATATTATTTTTATTACATTATTATATTATTTTTTATAATTTTACGTTTATAATGTTATTTATAATTTTTTTTTTTCATAATTTTTGCTTTTTTATTAAAAAAAGTTTTTGAATTTTATTATTATAATTATTATTTTATCATATTAATTTATATTATTTTATTACATAATTCTATTATTTTCTGTAATTTAATTTTTACAATTTTATTTATAATTATTTTTTCTAACTTAACAATTTTTTAATTAAAAAAAAAAAAGGTATACGAATACTTCTTATACTCTCTGTAGTTTCGGATTTTGCATATCTGGAATTAGATTTTTAATGAAAACCATTTCTTTTTTAAGAGTAATATGATATAACTTTGAATGAAAAATTTTCAGTCATGTCTTTTATTTACTTAATGAAAATTTCGGAGAAACTCATTTTACCATCAGAGTTGTGCACATATATCTCGCAGTATATTTATAATTACTAAAACATGTCTCATGTTAAAAAAAAAAAAAAATCTTAAATGCATTCATGGAAATATCATTTTTTATTTACTTTATGTTCCAATTTCTGTCTCTGTTTATTCTTGAAATTGTTTTACCCTTCCAAGTTTTCACTTACAGAAAAAAAAAAAGATAATATTTACGTTTTATTTTCTGTTAAAATAAAAGGAAACTTAACTTAGATTCATTATAATTCTCGGAACTAATCATAAATTCTATAAAATGAATTTTGCAAAACTGATTTTCAGTGTTTTAATAAAACTTGAATTATTTCTTTGGAGATCTTTTATAATTAAATATAAATTTCATTAGTGAATTCTTATTCAATATATTTTTTTTTAATAATTATTATTTTAAGATTTTTGAAATCACGTGCCATGCTTTTCGGTAATGAATCTGTATTTTATACTTAAAATAATTTATGTAATAATATAGGCATAATATTAAGAATAATATGTGAGCAAAAATTATAATTAGTTAAGATTTCGTGATTTTTATTATGGAATTAGCGATTTTTGTTTGCTAGCATTTATTTTTATACTTTTATTAGATAAATAATAGAACATTTTTTTTAAAGCATAAGTAACTCTTGTATGAAATTTGTATTCATAAAACATTCATTGTTTATGATTAGATTCTTAAAAATTCCGTTATATAAATTTTTATAATATAAAATATGAAATAAATATCTTTCAAGACGTTTGTACTTTCGGTAGCAATTATTCAACCCAAATTAACTCCCTGAGAAATTTTTTTATGTATGTAATAAATACGCAAAATAAATAGGGTTTCTTTTAAATAACATTAACACATGTTTATCCAAAAATATGTTAATATGTAGCAAACAATGAGAAAAAAGTGGATGAATATTAAATTAAACTGTTGTTTCGTTTTAAATATTATAACATGCAGCAATGAGAAAAACATGATTTATTTCGGTTTAACTCCTGGATTAAATACATTACAAGCGAATTTGAACTGAAACTTTCTGTATGAAAATTTCTGTATTTTTCTGTGACAGAGATGCATGCAATAAATCCATATGCTGGAATTTTCACCCATTGGGCGCATGGCGGAATGACAGAAGGTACGAGCTCTCGAGATGTTACATGTGTGAGAGATGGTGGAAAATGTGAATGCCACATGTCCAATTTATGGTGGAAAAATTAGCTGTGCAAAATATCAAACTCTCGTGGTGCACCTTAGGCAAAGTTAAATGTGTTATATGTATGCCGTTGTAAAGGCGGATGATAAGTCAACGAGGCCAATGTTCGAAAATAACAACTATTTAAGAAATTTATTATAAAACAATTTCTCTTTTTTTTTTTACTTATTTATCAAAACATTATTTCTCATATTTTCCCACATATTTATAACACTATTTCTCATATTATTTTGCATATTTATAATACTATTTCTTATATTTTCTACTTATTTATCATCACTATTTCTCATATTTTTTCTATTTATCATAAACTATTTTTCTACATTTTTATCATAACACCATTTCTCACATTTTTCTGCATATGTATCATGACCCACTATCAGTATTGATGATTTATGTAAACAATTGTTTCATAAACATCGTAGAGTCTTTACCTATTATATACACTCAAGAGCCAAAACATTATGACCACTTGTCAATAACGAGTTGGCCCACCTTTGGCACGCAACACAGCTTCAACCCGCCTTGGCATGGATACCACAAGTCCTTGGTAGATGGCCGGAGACAGATTGTACCAGATGTTTAAGCAATGGTCACGCAAACCCGAGATATTGCGAATTGGTGGTCTTTGAACTCTGAGCTGCCGTTCCAGGACATCCCAAATGTGTTCTATCGGATTGAGAATCCGGTGAGTTAGGCAGCCAGGACATTAACTGGAATTCAGCATCATGTTCCTGGAACCACTCCAACACAATTTTAGTCTAGTGACAAGGGGCGTTGTCCTGTTGGAACATTACATTTCCAGCTGGAAAAACAGAGGACATGTAAGGGTGCAACTGGTCCGCAATGATGTGCAGATATGATGAATGACAAACCGTGATTCATCTGACCAGGCAACTCTCTCCCACTCATCCATGGACCAGTCACGATGTTTCCGGGCCCAGCGCAAGCGCAGTTGGCGATGACGCTTGGTCAGCAAAGGCACACGAGTGGGACGTTTGCACCATGTCGTCTATTGCTGGTTTCACAGTCATTCCTCCACTTTGCGTAAGTACTAACAACTGTAGATCGACAACAACCCACGAGTCGTGCAGTTTCGAAATACTTGTTCCGAGCCTTCGCGCCATTACAATCTGCCCTCTATCAAAGTCGCTTAGATCCGCAGCCTTTCCCATCACACACAGAAGTAAGTGAAAGAATGATTCTTCAGACTCTCCAGCAGCAGTTAAATACCACTTCCACCTGATCACGTGCCTTCCACGTCATCCAGGCAAGTTCATTGCAAAATGTAGGGGTGGTCCTAATGTTTTGGCTCTTGAGTGTATATATATATATATATATATATATATATATATTAGTTGTTTTTATGTATTACAAATATTATTTATAAAAGGAAAATAAATTTATGAAGCAAGATCTTTAACGAATAATTCTGAAACAATCGTCGAGAAATTAGTAAAAATCCTTCATTTACTGCAAAAATCTTTTTTATTCATAAATTTTTGCCATTCAAAATGGAGACTGAATTTGCATAGATATTTACTGGAGCTCAGGGAGAAGCGCCATCTGTAAATCCATCGCGGAATTTTCCATTTACATCCTTAAGGTGATTTACAGTCCATGAATCATGTACGAGAGGGAATCATCCTTTGCACTATCGGCGTTTGGTATATCAAGATTCGCCTGAACGTGAATAAAATGAATGTTTGATATTATTTGTTTGTTTCTCATATTTTTCTATTTATAAAATTTTCTACTATTTACCATAACACTATTTCTTGTAGTTTTCTACATATTTATCATAACAACATTTATCATATTTTTCTATTTATCATAACAGGATTTCTCATATTTTTCTGCCTATTTATCACAACATATTTCTCATATTTTTCTGCCTATTTATAATAACATTATTTCTCATATTTTTCTACCTATTTATGATAACGCTATTTCTTATATATTTGTACATATTTATCATAACACTAATTCTCATATTTTACATATTTATCATAAGACTCTATCAGTATTGATGATTTATGTAAACAATTATTTTAGAAACATCTTAGAGTTATTTGCCTCCTAATTCTAATTCAAATTTTAACCTTTATTTATTTATTACGATTGTTATTTTAATGAATTTATGAACCAAGATCTTTAAGGAATAATTGTTTAGCAATCCTCGATTAATTTGTAAGAAATCTTTCATTTATTAACAAAATTTTTTTAAATAAATAATAATTAAAAATTAAATAAATAAATTCATAATAATTTTCATGAAAAATTAAATAATAAATTTTTCCCAATAAATATCCGTTAGAAGTTTTCGGCTACTCTTAACAGCAAAAGGAATAAATTTTTGTCATTCATAATAGAGACTGAATTTGCATATATATTTACTACTAAGCTTAGAGAGAAGTGACATCTGTAAATCCATCGCGGAATTTTCTATTTACATCCTTAAGGTGATTTACAGTCCATGAATCATGTATGAGAGGGAATTATCCTTTACACTATCGGCGTTTGGTATATCAAGATTCTAGAGAACGTGAATAAAAATGAATGTTTGATGTCTGCGAAGTTATTAACGAAGTGTTTGAGTTTATTTCGAAAAATAAATAAATAAATAAATAAAAAATGATTGTGGAGTTTGTGACATAATTATTTGTGCTTGCTAATAAAATACGAATATTTTTGTTGAAAACAGAAGTATCCAATATATTTACTTTTGTATGTTTTGTAAATCTATATTCTTAAAAATTGCGAGCATGTAAGCACAAAGGATTAATATGTTTACGAATATTTTATATTTATGCCATAATGCGCATAGGATGTTGATATATGAATAAAGAGTTGATTTGTATATTACATTATGCAAATAAATCATGGAATTTACGTAAAAGATTATACTAATCAATGTTTAATTATTATTTAATTGTAAAATGATAACTAAAATTATTTACATCACATAATTTATTTCTCATATTTTTTACATGTTTATCCCACTATTCCTCATATTATTCATTTCATATTATTATCCATTATTCATATTAATATTAGTCCTATTTATAATACTTTTTCTCATTTTATTACTATTCATATTTATAATACTTTTTCTCATATTATTTGACGTATTTATCATAACACTTTTTCGCATATTTTTCTACATATGTATCATGACAGTCTATAAGTATTGATGATTTATGTAAACAATTGTTTTAGACACATCTTTAAAGTTATTTGCCCCTAATTCTAATACAAGTTTTAACCTTTATTTATATATTACGATTATTATTTATAAAAGAAAAAGTAAGTTTATGATTTTAAACAAATGATTGTGAAACAATCATTGAGTAATTAGTAAGAAATCCTTTATTTACTAGAAGACTTTTTTTTTAAATATAAATTTTTTCCTAATAAATATCCGTTAGAAGTTCTCGGCTACTCTAACAGCAAAAGGAATAAATTTCTCCTTTCATAATGGAGACTGAATTTGCATATATATTTACTGAGCTTAGAGAGGGAACCGGCATCTGTAAATCCATCGCGGAATTTTCTATTTACATCCTTAAGGTGATTTACAGTCCATGAATCATGTATGAGAGGGAATTATCCTTCGCACTATCGGCGTTTGGTATAGCAAGATTCTACAGAACGTGAATAAAAATGAATGTTTGATGTCTGCGAAGTTATTACCGAAGTGTTTGAGGCGAGTTTATTTCGGAAATAAAAATAAAAAATAAAATAAACTATTGCAGAGTTTGTGACATAATTATTTGTGCTAGCTAATAAAAATACGAATATTTTTGTTGGAAAAAAAGCATCCAATATATTTCTTTTTGTATGTTTTGTAAATCTGTATTCGTAAAAATTGCGAGCATGTAAGCACAAAGGATTAATATGTTTACGAATATTTTATATTTATGCCATAATGCGCATTGGAGGTTGGTGCATGAATTAAAGATGAGTTGGCTTTTGAATAAGTTTTTGTAAATAAGTGATAAAATTTGCGTAAAAGATTACACTAATCAATATTTAATTATTTTCAATTGTAAAAAAGTTGAATAAAAATTGTTTAATAAAATTTTTATATAACATTAATAATTAAAATTAGATTTATTCAATTATTTATCGAAAATGGATACTAAATTAATATTTTGTCTTACAAATTTTCCCAGTCATATGCATTTAAGCTAACTTAAACTTTGTCTGGGCACTTGTAAAATGTTTAATATCTTTTAGAGTCACACTTTATTTCTTTATCTCAACACTTCTTTAATAAGAAAAAGGATTTCGATAGGATTGGTAGATTTCGTAGAAAAATTTCGATAGAACTAGCAGATTTCGATAAGACTAGCAGATATCGGAGACAGATTGCGATAGGAGTAGTAAATTTCGTTACTTAAATTTTTCTACATATTTATCATAACACAATTTCTCAAAATTTTCTACATAATCACACTATTTCTAATATTCTTCTAAATATTTATAATATTATTTTACATATTTATGAAAAGACTATTTCTCAACTTTTTCTATCTATTTATTACACTATTTCTCATAATTTTTACAGATTTATCACAAAACTATTTATCATATTTTTCTATTTATCATAACACCATTTCTCATATTTTTCTACATATTTATCACAACACTCTATCTTGATGTTTTATGTGAACAATTGTTTCAGAAACATCGTAAAGTTATTTGCCCCTAATTCTAACACTCGTTTTTACCTTTATTTATATGTTGCTATTATTATTTATAAAAGGAAAAATAAATTTATAAACTAAGATCGTTAACGAATAATTGCGAAACAATCGTCGAGTAATTAGTAAGAAATCCTTCATTTACTAAAAGACATTTTTTTAAATATAAATTTTTCCCAATAAATATCCGTTAGAAGTTCTCGGCTACTCTAACAGCAAAAGGAATAAATTTCTCCATTCATAATGGAGAATGAATTTGCATATATATTTACTGAGCTTAGAGAGAAGCGGCCTCTGTAAGTTCATCGCGGAATTTTCTATTTATCGTTTACATCCTTAAGGTGATTTACAGTCTATGAATCATGTATGAGAGGGAATTATCCTTTGCACCATCGGCGTTTGGTATAGCAAGATTCTACGGAACGCGAATAAAATGAATGTTTGATGTCTGCGAAGTTATTACAGAAGTGTTTGAGGCGAGTTTATTTCGAAATAAAAATAATAAAATAAAAATAAAAAACGATTGCGAAGTTTGTGGCATAATTATTTCGATAGATTTCGATAGAACTAGTTGATATTAAATTTCCAGGATAAATTTCGATAGGACTAGTTGATAGTAAATTTCGTAGATAGATTTCGGTAGGAATAATTGATAGTAAATTTCGTAGATAGATTTCGATATGGCTAATAGAATTCGATAGGACTAGTAAATTTCGTAGATAGATTTCTATAGGACCAGTAGACTTCGTAGGAAACTGACCTACTTTTAGGAAAAATATTTGGAAAATTCCCATTAAAAAATCCGTTTGATGTCAGATATTGTATCTCAATCACTACCTAAACTTATTATTAACTTATTAACTAATCACGTTAGCTGAATGAACTTTACCTCCTTTTGAATGTTAGCTATCACGCAATATCAGTATTCCAGGTGTGGAGTAGAAATGCTTTATTATAAATAATTTTCAAATAATGAATTTGGCTAATATGTTATAATTTTTTATTTACAAATTTTAATTCCTTACAAATTGGTCATGTTATTGTGATGTTGAGGTTTTTTTTTCTGTTATTAGATTATTAATCTTAGTTAATGTTAACACTATGCACAGTAATTCGTGTAAATTTCGTATAACTAGTAGGATAAATATCCTAGTCTATACGATGCACTTAGTCATAAGCGCTACCTAATCTACTCATATTTCCAGGAATTCTGTGATGAATTCTACCGATCCCGCATTTGTGTATCGGAAAAAAAATCAAGAGCTCGGCAACTATACAATTTATCTGAGGTGCGATATGCACGTTATTAATTTTTATCCAATTCTCCTCGTTTATAAAAGCATGGGCTGCTACAGACGCCACCAGCGAATTACAACCTGAGCCCTCCAGCACGCTAACTGACCTCATTATCCATGGGTCATGAATCAGACTCTAATTCTAATTAGGATCAGTTTTTTAGTTTAATCATAATATAGATTTAATATAATTAAAAGAAAAATCAGCTATACAGAAAATATTTTTAACTATAATCATCAGTCCGTAGAATATTTGGTCAACCAATAATTGATTTTATTAAATTTTATTTTTTACTTAAAATACTATTTTTAATAGATTAATTAATTAATTAATGTTTAATAATACTGAATGAATGAATCTCAATGAATTTCATTTAATGCACTTATGAAATTAATGAATCTCATTTGATGCTTCTTCAAGAAACCTTTTCATGAACCTACTTATTTGGCGCAACAGCCTCATGGTGGGCCAAAAGGAGAAAAAAACCAGAATCTAAGTTGCTACTATAACACCTGCAGAGATTAACACAATAAATCTATAAGCTAGAAAGTCCTTCAGGATTTAAAAGGTGGGCGGATTATATTATCCACAATATCTTTACACGAAAATAAATGTGTTTTTAATTTCTGTGGTACCAGGTACTATTAACGTTGCTGTACCAAAGTGATATTCCAGCTTAAAAATATTAACATGAGTAATAAACGCATGGAAAAGATATACATCTTTTATTGTTTTGGGTTGGAGTCTTGGCGGAGCAATGGATGTTTGTTGTGGGTCAAAATTCAAATTAAACCGTAGAGTCTTGGTCTAATACGACAGTAGAGCGTTTGGGCATAGGACTGACAACCCTATAGTGTATGGCCTTTTATTGTCTAGAAGTGTCTGCCAGTATACAGACGGGTGTTGGTTCACTCCATCATGGGTTGTTGCACCATTGAAGAACTAGAAGCTTATGAGCGCAACATGTAAAAAGGTAGAGAAACCACATGTAAAAGTTGTTGTCCTACTAATGCATTAATAAGTAATTTTTAACTTGTAGAATAAATAAGTGCAGATATAATAACACGGAGAACTTATTAGTTTTTATATCTTTATACCATTTATAGTTTTTGGATATTTTATTCACTTTACACACATAAACAAATATTCCTAAAATTGTAAAAAGTTTAATCTACAGAAAGATCTATATTTACTTATGCGAAATTAATTAGGAGTAGAACGCGATCCATTATTGAGATAGTGATATTAACATTTATGAATAATAATATTTTCGCCATAAATTTTTGCAAGAAATATTCGGTATTAATAATCATTCACTACCTTCATTAATTTATAATTAGAAGATAAATATCTGCAATAAGTAGTTCCAATTAGGAGGCTTTCACGCAAAACTCTCATAATGCTGTTGCCATATATCTTAAATTAGTTTTCTTTGTAAGTATAGCCGATAAATTATTTTCATTTGTATAAGTGGCAACGTCTCGCTTATATTTCGAAATAAACTCCCACGATCAATTAGAACATTTAATGATATTATTAGAGGGATAAATTTGTATTCTCACAACTATAAAGCTTTTTAACATTGCTCTAGGTTGATTTAATCTGTTTTTTGCGTGATAACCTACAAGCTGCGTGATTTAATTTAAGTGTGAGCTGAATGCGATTCTACATAAAGCATTTCGCTGATTTTAAACGGAACTGTTTTAATTATTATAATCCTTATTTTTATTTTAAATATTTAGGAATGAATCTGTTTTATTTCACATGATTAAATTCAAAATAGGTTTATTCAAAAAATGGAATGCAGATGCAATTAAATTAGTGATGCTGTTTGAATTAGGCTTAACAATTTTTGTTCTGAATAAGAAATGGAGATTTGCATTCATTGTACGGCAGTCATTAAATTGATGTATTTAATCATATAAAAATTTATATGAATGAATTATAAATGAAATGCATAAATAGGCTTTGCAAAATATAAAAGGGATTATTTTTATTACATGTTAATTTACGAAAACAATATGTAAATTATATGTGTATACAATAAGCTTAATTATTCGAATATGTTATTAGGTTGTTCCATATGAAATAAACTTTTGAATAATACACGTTTTGAAAGGTCACAAGCTGAAATTGTTTGAATATATTTAAATAAAATATGCATTATCTACATCAACAGATTTCTACAATGGATTGCAAAGCCTTTTTGTGCCCCAGTTTCAAAGAACACCTTTGATTTAAAGTAAATAAATTCAGCAAAGATTGTTTTGAAAAAGAATAATTGAATAAGAATTTAGATAAAGAATTGATAAGGAATTTATATTTACAAAAATATTTCCAAATGTTGAACGAAAATGTAGTTGGTAGCAGAAAAATCTGATAAATATGATAGATGAGGCAAAACCTTAAATTTCAATCGTTTTTGGAATGTGACTTTTGGAGCGTGAGGTGTTGCGTTATCATGGAAAAGAATAACACCTTTTCGATTCATCAATACTGGTTTTGATGACAACAGTTTCTAATGCACAATTAATTGTTGGAGATGTGCAATAGATCTCATCCTCGTAGTGCACTCTGGGCAGCATCTAATACAGCAAAAATTCTACAAACACGCCTTTCAGTCTGGCTCTCAATGTGAATTTCTTAGAGTTCTGTAGTGAAACTCAGGTGGATTGTCCCCAAACAAGAGTGAGTAGTTATTAAATTCTGTTAAGAACCAGGAAATGGATATGTCTCGCCTAGCTTCATGTTCTGCACTGTCTCCTGTTTCTTTATGGAAGCGTTATTGGATTGCCGGACTTAAGTGGATGGATTAACTGATGTCATCTGTTTCGATCTTGTTCTTTGTATTTATTTATGATATCTGTTGATCTGTAAAGTTGCCATTGGAAATAAAATATATATGTATATTAATTGTTGACAGTAATATTATGCAACGATTGTTTGACTTATTTCTAGAAAGCTGTAATGAATACCCGCCCCCCTTGATTCCTCTACACCTTCATCATTGTCTTCTTTTGATGTAAGTTTGGCTTGTCAGGATGTTCAGATTCTACATCTGCAACCAATCAGTTTGCTGTAAGCTTATGACCATCACAAGTAATGATACGGTTCAAAAAGAAACAACTGAACGGTGAAAATGAAACAACTTGCCTTACACTGATATGCATCGTGCGTAGATATATGCATGATGTATATGTGATATGCAAATATATTTCCTGATATGCAAATCCGGAATCTGCAAGTGATGCAATTTCTATAGTCTGTCAACTTGTGTGGTACCAGTTCGTCCAACTGTTGGTATACCTAATCCAAAATTTTTAAAAATAAAAAAATAATTTAGATTTAACTCTTGCCATCAGAAAATCCTTACAAAGGATGCTTCCAGGTCTTCCAAGGGGTTCATTTTCTAAGGTCATATATCTTGATTTAAATATCTCAAACCATCATCTCACTGTGAATGCATCAGTTAAATCATTCACAAATGCATCTTTAATGTTTCGTGTTGTTTGAGTAACATAATGTCCAAGTTTCAAAAATTATTATGAATTACAAAATTCATTACAAAAATATAATTCATATATTGCAGGAAGCAGTGTTTCTATTTGTTTAAGGTTTTCTTATAAGTTTCAAGCACTTTTTGTAACAAAAGTACATAAAAGTACAAAAGTAACAAAAAGTACATAATTAGACAGAGGACAGAATAAGCAACAAAGCGATATGTAAAACTATAATTTAATTTGATTTTGTTGATTCCACTACAGATTTGATTTTACTTGCATATATATATATATATATATATATATATATATATATATATATATATATATATATATATATATATGTGTGTGTGTGTGTGTGTGTATATATATATATGTATATTATACATATATAAGTGTATATATAGATGTGTGTATATATATATGTCAATTGACACTAAAAATTCACTTTATGTAGGACAACTCAATAATATCAATAATACATTTTCATATTCGATTGAATAAATCATGTTTTACGTATAATTTAGTATGGAAGAAATAAAAAATAAAAATAAAAGATTATTTAAATATTTAATTTATATTTCAATAACCGGTTTATTAAACATCATTTTTTCATCATAAATTAACCATTCTTTTTGTTGCTTTGATTAAAATGATACACTACTAATATTTTTGAAATTTCATGACTTTATATTGCATGCATAATTAATTATGGTATTAAATTATTGATAAAAGTTTTCCATCTAATGTTTTTTTAGAATTGACAGAATATCATTTTAATAAATAATTAGAATTTCCTTTTAATAAATAATATATTTTATTTTAATAATTATAAGTCTAATATTTTTGAATTAACAGGTAGTAGCTATTCAAATAAAAGAACAAAATGAATTTAAAAATTGTCAGTTTGTGCCAAATTAAAAAAAAAAAAAAAAAAAATAATGAATTTAATAAAATATTAATAAAAGTTTTAATAAAATTATAAATAAAATTCTAATAATAAAAGAATAAATTTTTAATTCTTTTGATTGTATTAATGTCAGAAAAAATTGCTCTATTTTATTCCTTTGTTTCAGTTGAAGGACAGTATTCTAATTTCAGTTTAAAAGTTTGATAATTTTTGAAATTAAACAAAATCATGATAATAAATTTAAAAAGACTTGATTTTTTTTTGATATCTTAAAAATGACGTATTGTTGATGACAAAATGAAAACATTGAAGATATTATGAATTCTTATGATAATAGTGCTAATATAGCCAACTATAAAAACATTTATCTGGCGTATGCTGAATGTACAATAAGCAATTATGAATAATTTTCTAGAAACGATGTGAATATTTTGTAAAATTTGTAATGTAAAATATTTTTTGTTAATTTTATGAATAGTATTTAGTATTTACATCGTAAAATAATATTTCTCAAGAACCACTTAGCTAACAGTAAGTAAATAATAAAAATAATAATATTACTTAGAAACGAATATATATTCTGTATAAAAAGTATCCAGAATTTTTATTTTAAAACATGTGTAAAAAAGATATCGTTACCTTTTCCTTTGTAAGTTAATAAGTTTGGATGGATTCTAATGAATAATACATAGCTCTTTGGTGATTTTTGGCTGACCAGAACATACAGTTTAACGTGGATTCTGAACCACTCACAAACGTCCATATCACCGCCAGGATTCGAACCTAAAGCCTATGATTGTAAATTGGTAGGACTGTACACAGAGAGAGCTATCTGTCACTAGGTGGGCTGATAGCAGCTATTATTTTAATCAAACATTTTGAGGGCTCAGCGACTTTTTGTTACGGAGAAAAATAGTTGGACAAAAAGTTGGTTTTTAGTTTTGTATTGTTTAGTTTTGTATAGTTTGTTTTTAGTTAAACAACAAGTATTTGTGCCGAATTTCTAAATTTGCTGCAGATGATCTACGATGAAACGTGCACATCAAAAACATAAGGATATAAATGGTATAAATCATCCAAAGGAGGCCGAGAAGTAGTAGTTGATTTGCTGTATTCAACCATCAAATACGTCTTTGACCAATAACCATTGACTAAATTAAGAAATCAGTGGCTAAAAATAATGACATGTTTAATTCCCTTCGTGATTGATATTTTTGGGCATTAAACATGACAGGTTCTTAAAGAGTTAGATTTTTGTCCAAAAATAGCTTCGAAAGCAGGTCGCTGAAGATATGATTTCCCGACTTCTGCACAACTCCCGAAAATTAATTAAGGATTTCATCGACTAAAGGCTCGTTCCCACCGAGGCGTGAGGCGGCGATGCGTTATGCGGCAGGAAAGAAAATTTTTCGACCCGTTCACAACGAAACGTCAGAAATCGCTTTACGCCTAGTGAAGTTCCGCTTCGAGTTGAAAATGGGTCAACTCGAAGCGGCGGATTTCAAACCGGTTTCAGGCGAACGCGGTGAGGCTAGTGATTGGTTAACGCTTCACGCCTCAACGCCTCACGCCTTGGTGGGAACGAGCCTTAAGCACAATTCACTTCATATGGCGCCATCAGTAGCGTAAAAGAAAGTACGCAAATTGTCACCACCCCGATTAGAGAGCTGTGAATACAGGAAAGTTGTGACATTTATTATTACAAAATAAAAGTAAAATTTATTAATTCTTTATTTGATAAATTTAAGTTACTGATGTGATATATTAAAAAAATATGTATCAACAATTTGCACTAATTCATTTGTAAAAAAATGTATCGCATCTGGTAGTAATAATAATGAAAACAGTTACGCACGGGTAATCCCGATGCTAGGGACTTCCCGATTTCTGGTGCATGAATAGGTAGTATTTACAAAATAAAACTTTATTTTACAGGTTACAAGTTTGAATTTCCGTTGACAGCCATATACCGCTGGGAAATTTTTAAATTCACGTTGTGGAATTCCCATGATTCTTGAGAAGTGAGAATTTTCGCTGACAAGTCAGAGACTTCCAGAAAGCGGGGAAGTCCCTTGTTTTGCGGATTTTCCATGCGTCACTGTTATCTTACTTTTTGTTTCATCGGATCACGAAATCTTCATCATCTACATCATCGGCGAAAATGTAAAGTCGTGTAGTCGATTGTGGAAAATTAGGTAATAATATGTCTAGTAACAGAAAACATCTTAGTAGGGAGTGATAAACGAAAAAGAAAAAATGAAGTTTGAAGAAAAAAAAAAATAAGAAATTACCTAAAACGAGTCAATACTTTAAGAGTGGGAAAGAAACAATCAAACAGGGCGTCGAAAGTGAAGACATTAGCCAAACCGAAGTGCTAGTAATGCAGTCCTCGACAACACAGATCCAGAATCACCACAGCCCTATACTAGCGATGCACATGATCCACACTAAAGTGAAGTGACTAAAATTGACTTGAAAAAAATTACATCTTCATAATACTTTATTGATAATTGTCATTTAAAAGTATTAAATGATCAATCGAAATGATTTGTGATCGATAATGAGCATTATCGAGCGCAAACCTAAAGGCACCTTAAGACGATACTTTATTAAATAGAAAAAAAATGATACTTTGCATTGAGGAGCCCCATTCAAAACATTTTTGCCGCGGGCCTCAGATGGTATAGTTCAGCCACTGGGCACCATGTAAATTTTCCTGCGCTTTGACTCAATTGAGAACAAAAGGAAATTCAATGAAGAAACTGTAGGCCACACTTCCATCAACCTGCGAAAAATGCATATGATCAAACGTTGTCATAGTTGTACTGCATTCCATGAGGCTTACTTTGAAGGTGGCAAAGAAATTTTGATGAATAAATTGAATTTTATTTAACAATTCCGGACACTTTTACATTAGGATAGATTCGATTGAATATAAAAATTTCGAAGGAAAAGTATAATAATGTATTTGTATACTTATACAGAATCCCAAATGCCTGTAATCAAATAAGATGGAAGCTTGACCTCAAAATGTATCTTATTGCAAGTTATTTCAACATTTTTCAAAATTATCCTAAGAATAACTTCTTGTAGTTGAAATTTTGCTACTTTTTGAGCCGTATTAGTGCAGATCAGCGTTATAGAATTGCCAAATTGGTGAGAAGTAGTGTTAAAGGAAGACCATATTAATGCAAAATGGTACATTAATGGCACATCGCAAAAAAGAAATTTTATCCAATTTAAAAATGTATTAGAAGGAACTCTTTGTAGTTGTTTCTTATCCCACTTGGCTGGCCAAGCCCACGAGCCCATACGTACTCACGATTGAAGGGGAAGGAAGCAGCTTCTGTTGTGATGGAGCACCCGTAGGTAGAAGTCTGACTTCTGCCCGTGACGCTCTTACAGTCATAGGGAGACCGGGACCTACGGCTTAAAGGATTCCGAACCACTACAAACATCCATGGCACCGCCGGGATTCGAACCCGAAACCTGTGGTACCGAGCGCCAGACACTCGGCCATTCAGGTCCCAAATTTGTGAATGCCAACGGCACGCGGTGTTCTCAAGATCACCCACCCAAGTCACTGACCGCGCCCAATGATGCTTGACTTCGGTGATCTAACGAGAACCGGTATAAAAACATGTTGCATATAGCGAATTATGCGTTTAGAAACACTAACATAAAATTCATATTAATTAATTAAACTTAAATAACTACAAAAGTATTTTAAAAAGCTTGAAGACAGATAATCACTAAGCGTGTTTTAAAGTACCATCAAACTCATCCTAAGAAACTAAACACGTGTACCATTTCATAATCGAAATACATTATTTGTTCGTTACTCCAGTACATAATTAATCAAGATTAATGACCCAAGAGCCCACCATTAATCGACCATTCAAACGCAACACATTATCGATAACGATTTACACCATCCCATCTGCAGATTTTACAGGAGGAATGTGGAAATGAGTGACTGGGAAGATGGGCAGCAGAAACCCAATGTCTCTCTTACGGCTCTCACAGCCATTAATTAGCTAATTAAAGCATCAATAATCTAATAAGCCACGCAGTAACGAAAAACAAACGAGAATGACAAAGGAATTTCATCGGCCGGTGTGCAATAGTATCGCGGAAACAAAACCAACAGAAACCATTGGTAATTGCTTCCGGGTGCACTGAAAACGTTAAGGTAGCTTTGGGTAATTAAATTGCCCATCTCCAAATTGATGCAGAGGTCTCCATTTTAAGAGATGAGTTCCAAAATTTTTGAAGAATTTCATTTTCTAAGTGAATCATAATAAAAGGAATTAAATTATAACTGAAAGATGTATTGGATTTTTAAAAATCAGCACGCACATATTTGAAAGAATTTCAAAGTAGTTATTAAATTTATATAAAGGACTTATTGTTTGAAGCTACGCATGTTTTTTAAATAAATATAATTTAAGCATTATTTTGTTTCATTATACAATATTATATCAATTATTATGGGCCTGGATGGCTGTGGGAGCGGACTAGCGCTGTGGCGCTCGGTACCACAGGTTTCGGGTTCGAGTCCCGGCTGTGCCATGGATATTTGTAGTGGTTCGAATCCACTTCTTTGAAGTCCGTAGGTCCCGGTATACAGACCGTAGAGCGTTGGTGTGGGGCTTTGTTACTCCGTGGCTATCTTCAAGTGACACGCGCCTGGATAGTACAAAGTGACTAACGCGTCTGTGCAGCGGGCTTGCTTTAAGCATCCAAGCACTGCTGTCTAAGTGTTTGCCAGCTGCATTAGAAAAAAATATCACTATTATAATTTTGCCTAAATGAAAAATAACTTTTCGATGACCTTCGAGAAATTATCGAGTATTATTTTTCTCCATGCATATTTTTAAGTATTTCAAAAAGGTTATTTAATTTAAATATAGGGTACATTATATTAAGTTTATGGCAACACAATATTAAAAATATTAATGTAATTTTAACATTATTTGTTTACCAAATTATTATAGGTTTGTACATTGAAAATGAATTTTTGTACGATAATTATAAAAATGATTACAAATTATAAATTTATGATTATAAAAAATTATAAAATTTGATCATAATTATCACCGCCAAATTTTCTTTTCTCTTTGTATACTTCAAAAACGTTGTTAAAAAGGCTATGCAATAAACCCCTGATTCAATGTGTAATGCAGATATTGGGTTTGGTTAAAAGGATATAATTTGAATATTTTTGAGATTTTCTTTATAATATTAGGATAGAAATAGAATTGCATCAGTGAGAAATAATGTAACACAATAGTCTAAGTGTTATAATTTTAAATTATAAGAACCGTTGACAAAGTTGCAAGATTAATACAGTTATAAGCCGGATAATAATTGAACTTAATATACCATATTAATTAGTTATCTTCTGATTTGTTGGGCTAACCAATTGCCAGCGCTTGCCAAGCAAACCTTTTTTTTGGTTCTTTTGCAAATCATATTCCCAGCTATGAATTGCATAATGGTACATTAACACTATTAGAGGTTCAAAGAACATTGACATCATACCACTCTCAAATTAATATAAAAATAGTGCAGAGTAAAATTTTTGACTATTTATTTAAACTAACCTCAACCCAATACGTTTCATATTGTTCTTGCATATCTATA